>JANHAO010007382.1:0-20244 GCA_026873985.1 Saraca asoca
CTCCTTCTATCTTTTCCTTGATCTAGATGCAACTTCATTCTCTGAATTTCTTCCTTCTTTTCAGTCCTTTTCATCATCCTGCATGGAAAATACAAACTAAGATGAGTATCTAGGACAAAATATAAAATCAAGGCAAAAATATTAAGAAAACATAAAATACTATTAACAAAATGGACCAAAACTATCTTATTTTCATACCCTTTTTCCCATTTATCAATTAGGCTTGTCCATTGAGCTTTTACCAGTCCATTTGTGTGGTTACAAAAATACCCATAATAGATGCCAAATGATCAACAATGGGATATGTTTGCTCTATTAGCTATCTATGATCTAGCTTCTTCCTTGTTATGACTCAAAACTCCTTTGTGGAATCTCCACCATATGAGAATGAGTCGTTCAAGTTTTTCTTTTCTAAGAAGTTACTTTAGTTTGCGATTTAATGAAGGGGTTATTTGATTTATTTTGTGATAAGATGAAAATTTTTTTTTTATTAAGTTCTATTAAGTAGATTTCAGAAGTAAATAATAATGTTTTTGAAATGTTTCTTTATTTTTGAGATTTAGTCAATAATGTGAAAGTAAACTAGAGGTTTACCAAAAAAAAAATATTTTAAATTGTAAATTATTTGTTATTGATGATTATTTACATGTTCTATTTTAAATACTATATAAATGACAATAACATTTGTAATTTTAGTGTACTAACTATATTTTAGTTTTTAATAAGGTGGAAAGAAATGATATGTATTCATTGTATTTTATTGAGTTAAATTTTGGTTTAATCAAAGACAAGTTCAAATGATTTTTACTTATTGAGTATTTATAGATATTGTAAATATTTGTTACATTATTTAAATGGTTTATTTCAAATGAAACAAAATTTCTTTGGAATAATTTATGTTATTTTTTAGTTTTTTATTGGCTTATATATATATAAATATATATAAAGGCCCAGGGTGTCTTTCTCATTTTCTTTTCCTCCTTCTTTCATAAAAACTTTTGCTACCTTTCTTTCTTCTTCTTCTCGGGAAGCAGTGCTGCTAGCAAAAACTGGAGCAATAGTGGCTTCTTCTAGTGCCCCTATTGCCGGCCAGTTGGTCTCCAACAACGCAACCATGGTGGAGCTCAGTTGTGGCTAGCTAAGGCTAGAATTCTTGCTGTAATTGGGCAAACCAACTGCTGTCCTATTTCTGTAGCAAATGGGTTTGGCCATTTTGCATCATTGGAGCTTCTTGCTCCATAGTTTCTTTGATGAATCAAAAGGATACCCTTTAAATCCTAGCTTCCCCTTTTTTGAACATAAGTAATTGATCTGGTTGTTTGTAATTGTTCTTAAAGAACTTGAGGGGAGATTGAAAGTGGTTTGGCTTGCTGGTCATCTTGGAAGAAGTAATTTCTGTCCAAGGAGGTTCTTTAGGTGAGCAAATTACTCATTCTCTTTATACTAATAGAATGTCTAGCTTTCTTAAATTCATATTATGATTGTGTTAAATGGCATTTGGTACATCATAGTGAATTGAATTGAGTACAGACAATGTCTATTTGTTTGTGGCATAATGGATACCAAAGTGAATTGATTTGAGACCAACCCATGTTTATTTTTATTCGTTGTTGAGTGATAGTTAGTACAATAAGGTCACTCGATCTAATGTCTCTTATTTCATTAGCTATGATTTAGTTAAATGATTGACATTTGTTTGTATGCATGTAAGTTACTGAAATAAGGGAACCTACTTGGTCCCATGATATGGTCAATGATTATGTTTAAGTAATGAATGTATAAGTTTGTATAATGATATTGGATGGAATGTGATTTGAGTATTTATAGTGTTCTTGAGTGTTAGGTAATTGAGATGACTTATGTCGTCTTTTTGTAATCCACATATAGGAAATAGTTGAATTGTTGATATGGTACGTAGGGTTTTAACATTAAATGTTTAGAGTTGTTAATACTCAATTGCCATAGTTTTGTGTAACACTTTAATAAATAAATTAAGCCAATAGTAAATTTAGAGTTGTTAACTTCATTTGTTGCTAAAAGATAATTTTTCCTTTTTCTTTTTCTTCTTTTTTTTTTGTCTTGGCATTGAACCATTCTTCCTTTCTCACCCTGAGCTCCCTTGTTCCCGGTTCTTCTTCTTTTTGCAATCCCAATAGCATTGCATCAACTCAGGTGCCTTTGTTCAGCTCCACTTTTGGCTCAACAACAGTGGTTCTCTACTGCTATTGATCTGATTGCTACCCTCTATATCTCTTTTGATCATAACAACCTCCATCTCCTTCGGTCATAGCTTTAGCTTTAGTTAGTTAGCTCTTACTTCATTTTTCTATTCTTAGCTTCTTCCTTAGACTACCCTTATTCTACCTCTCAAACTCTCCCCATTCTACTTGTTCTCGGCCTGCAATTGCCATTTTTTGCCACTAGCCATGTGGTCCTTGTTGTTTGGCCATCCTTATTGTTGTTACGACTCTTGCTATTATTGCTGCCAAGCTCAGATGAGGCAAGCCTCCATGCTACAATCCCTTCTATTGAAGCCAGTTGGCTTGTCATGGTTAGTTGATTAGAAGTGTAGTTCTATCATCGATAAGACCTTCAAACTTGCTACAGCTTTGTCATCGGTGAGACCTCCAAACTTGTTAGTTACTCCAGCTACCTATTTGGTCATCAATGGCATCTCCCCTTCACCTTTTGAGCTACCTTTTATTTAGCTTGTTGGACTCCTCATATGCTTCGAGTTAGGCTAGCATATCAGCCAGCCATGGTTGCTTCCCATAAGGTAATAGCCAAAGCAAAAATGTCTTTCCTTATTTCTAGCAAGGTTGCTTCAGTTATTTCCTCAATTGTTATTCATCCTAACCCCTAAATTGTGATGAATGTTGAACCTTTACTGTTAAATCATATTCAACTCATGAGCCTATTGGAGAAGTAAGTGTAATTTCTCCAAACTTTAAACTTATCCAAAGATTCAAGTATGTGCTCTTGCTTTGTTATCCTAACTTGTAACCTTAGGTCTTGTTATTCTAGTGGCATTAGATTTTGATCAATTCATATATTGGCTACACTAAGTTGCTAGATTGAATCTAATGTCCAAATTTTTGGTGGTTTAGCAACTCTTGGAATCCACTTGGAATTATGGGACATTCATTTGGGAAAAAATTGAATTCCTAAAACTTAACTAAGGTGAGTAGATAACTCATTCTTCTTTTTAAAATTTAGTATTACAAAAGTATGGTTTTGAGATAGTTAAGTTTGAATTTATATTATATGGAAACTTTGAAATTACATGAATTCCTATGAATGTTTTTCACTTGAAGTTTTATGTTTTAGATATGATAAATTATATTTGTATGATTTTGGTATTGAAAGCTTAATCTTGTGAGACTAGCACTATCATATAATCTAGAAGTCAATTTGTTTCATATGTTCAATTTGAATTACTTTGAACCTTGTGAAAATATAACTGAAATGACAAATGATAAAATGTTGTATTAATATTGATTAAATTGCAAATGAATTTTGTTTAAAGAATGGATATCTCCTTCTTAGTTTTATATTGCATTTTTTTCATGGATCCTTTGGAAATTCCTTTTCAAAAACCCTTAAGTGCACTTGTGAATAGAATTATACCTATTAGAGGAATAAGGGGGAGAATATCTATTGGAAGAATAAGGTAAATGATGATGATCCATATCTATTAGGGAAGGTTGCCTTTAGGAATTACCCATTGGATTCCACTTGTATATTGAAAATTTGATATTTTCCTATCATTTGATTATTTAAGATACAAGAAAGATTTTAGTAATTTTTTTGTTGTGCAATTTGACGAACATTCTATAAAATGTTGTACTTTGTTTCTTATTTTGACTTGATGATTGGTACATTTATTAAATTTGATTTCCTCAATGAACTAAAACTTTCTATTCGGTAAGATGTTTACAAGCTAATGTGTATATTTATATATATATGTATGTTATACTAAATTGCAATTGAACATAATTTGTAAATTAACCTTTGGTTTCTTGGAGGAATATTTGCTCACTAGGTTTTTAAGAAACTCACTCCATTTTTTTTATGTTTTCAGAGCCTGAGGCCACTTCCACTATTCATCCCATCCATCTGAACCTAAGTTTACTTCTTGATTGGGTAGACTTCTTTTGCAGAACACAGATACATGTTGTTAGTAGTATTTTAGCAGTTCATCAAGACGAGTTGTCCATGTATATATGTGATTGTCACCCAGCAATTTGTGTACATTATGATATCTGAGCTCATGTTACATTTTGTCTGATTGTACAGGTTGTGAGAAAGGTGGGTAACCCTTGGCTATTATATTGGCCTAGTGCTCAGGGTCTAAAAAATAGAGGGAACTCTGTCAGATTTTTATCAAAAAAATGATAAAGCATTAGATAAATGTCTTAGTATCGTTTAGATTTATTACCTTGTCCTGCATCGTTTCCAATGATTTAACCACTCTCCACATAAGAGATATGTACTACTAGGAATGTTACTGCATGTGTTAGTCTTGTAGGGAGTTACATATAGATGACCTTCTACGTCAGTCACGTATTGAAATTTAGGGCATGACAAAATTAGTATCAGATCATGATCTAGAGTCTGGTGCATAATTAAAGGTCTCCAACTGCCAAATTAGGATAGACATATTGAGTTTGTGTTACTGCGCTTGGGAGCACCAAACACGAATAAAGATATGTTGATACCCACTCCAACATATTTGTTGAAAATCTCCACAATTCCTAAATCTTTCACTTATCTCTCTCTTTCTATATATATATATATATATATCTCTCTAAATAGTTCTCAAAATAATCCTTCTATTTGATAATAGGGAGATGTTGCCCAGGACTAGATCTTTGGCTCGTATTAGATGTCGATCTAAAGAAGCGTCCGAGAAAGCTTCACATGAACCATCCTCTTTACCGCCACCACCTTAAGGTAGAGGTAGAGCTTGAGGCCGAGGCCATGCAAGAGGCTAACACAGGGTTGCATGTGAAGAAGTGTAACTAGAAACTTTTCAACATGAGATAGATGCTCCTTCTACTTATGGAGCTTCAATAGGCCCTTCTACTTCTGATGCCCCATAGTGGGCAAGGAATTTTCAAAGAGCTATAAAGGAGTTTGCTAATGAATTGACCTAACAAAGACTTTAGAGATAATGACAGGAAGGGCCAAAAATATAATTACCACAGGGTTAATGTCGATGAACTTTAGAAACTATTTCTAAGAATTTCAAAAGCTCAAGCCTCTTTGTTATTCAGGTATTGGATCTTTGATGGGTTCTCTCTTATTTTTGGATCAAATTGAGTAGTTATGGTCAGTTCTTGAGTCCCCAGAGGATGTTGATGTGAGGCTAGTTAGATTCCAGCTTAATGGATCAATTGTGGATTGGTATTGGGGCTAGGAGAGTTGTAGGTTATCAAGTGGAATAGCAAATACTTGGGAAATATTCCATCCAATTTTCCTATAGCAATTCTTTCCTAAAGGATAGTGATATGCTAAATTGCAGGAATTTAACAATCTCAAGCAAAAAGGGTTAATAGTCTTTGAGTATGCTGCCTAGTTTTTTCACTTGTCTCAATTTGCAAGGTGCATGATCCTATTTAGTGGGACAAGGCCAGGAAATTTATTAATGGCCTCAATGGCGATTACTTCAATGTTATTCAGATTTTTGAGGGCTCTACATATGAGCAAGTTTATAATCGAGCCATAGAATTAGAAGCAAAGTTTATGGCAAGAAAGAAAGATCAGGGTAGTGTTAGAAAAAGATCAAGATATAAGGGTACAAGTAGAGATTCTAGATGACCATTATCTTTGGTTTCTAGTGCACCTCCTTCATGGAGGCCTAATGTGAAGTTTCCACCATATGACCTAGATAGAAGTAATTCAAGTAAAAGATTAGCAGGTGTCACTTCTTTGAGTCATCACCCTTCTAGAGGATCTAGCTCTAGTTATCCTACCTCGATTAGACCTGAGGCACTAGGACCATGTCAGACTTGTGGAAAAATTTCTTCGAGGGTTTGTAGAAGGGAAACTAGAGCTTGCTTTATGGTGAGAGACTACCCTTATCTACCAGCCTTGCTTAGTGGCATTAAGGCCACATGTGCATCAAGAAATATTTTGCCCTGATTTGTAGCATTTGTGAAGCCATCACCATTTGAGTTTGGTGGGAAAGGGGGAGGTAAAGGATCTTTTGGTAAAGGTCATGGTAGCAAACATGGAGCTACTACGAGAGTATGTGCTTTGACTAGATAGGATGCCCAGGCCTTTAATACGATAGACATAGGTACTTTATTAGTCGATTCTATTATAGCTTATGTGCTATTTGATCTGGTTGTAACTCATTCATTTATCATTACTTATCTTACATTATGACTTACTAAACCCTGACTCCCTTTAGAATTCCAATTGTCAGTATATACTCCTTTAGGTCAAACATGATAGCTTTTGATATGATATCCTCTTGTGGAATTGATGTACATGGAATTGTTTTACTTGCTAATTTGATTGTGTTAGATAGGGTTGATTTTAATGTTATCTTGGGCATGGATTGCTTGTCAATACATCATTCATGTGCAGATTGTCACAATAAATTTGTTAGTTTTGATATACCAGATGGAGATTCCCTTTTGCTTCATGGAAACAGGAGTGATATTCTTGTTATCCTTAGTTCTACTTTGAGTGCTAGTAAAATGATTAGGAAAGGATGTGAGGCTTATTTGGCCCATGTCAAGGACACAAAAAAATTAGGACAAAAGGTAGAAGATGTTCTGGTGGTTTAAGAATTCCTAAATATTTTTCTTGAAAAGCTACCTAGAATGCCACCAAAGTAACAAGTTAAGTTTTGTATTAATATTGCCCTAGGTACTTACCCCATTTCCATTCCACCTTATCAGATGGTGCTAGCTAAATTGAAAGTACAATTAGATGACTTAGTGGACAAGGGTTTCATTTAGCCTAGCACTTCACCATGGGAAGCTCCAATGTCATTTGTCAAGAAGAAGGATGGAACTTTGAAGTTGTGTATTGATTACATGCAGTTAAATAAAGTAACAGTGAAAAATAAATATTCTTTACCAAGAATTGATGACTTATTTGATCAACTTCAAGGTGCCTAATACTTTTCTAAGATTGATTTGTGTGTAGCCTATCATCAGTTATGAATCTAAAAGGTAGACATTTCGAAAATGGTTTTTTGCACTCGGTATGATCACTATGAATTTTTGGTTATGTCTTTTGGATTGACAAATGCTCTTGCAACTTTTATGGATTTGATGAATAGGGTTTTTCTACCTTCCCTCAATTGATTTGTAATTGTATTTATTAATGATATCTTGGTGTATTCCCTATAGTGACTAAGAACACAAGTGACATCTCAAGAGGGTTTTGCAAACTCTTAGGGAACATTAGTTGTATGCCAAATTTTCAGAGTGTGAGTTTTGATTGTCCAGTGTAACTTTTTCAGGACATGTGATTTCCATGGAAGGTATTACAGTAAATCCTAAAAAAGTGGAAGCAGTTCAAAATTGGCCTAGACCTACCTCACTGACTGAAATTCATAGCTTTTCGGGTTTAGTTGGATACTATCACTACGTTATGAAGGATTTCTTTAGGATTTTAGCCCCTCACTAAGTTGACTTAGACAATGTCAAATTTGTGTGGTTTGATTTGTGTGAAGTAAGTTTTCAGTGATTTAAAGAGTCTGTGACCATGGCACTAGTGCTAGCATTACCTACAAGTGGTGGTAGCTATATAGTTTACTGTGATGCCTTTGGGATTTGCCTTGGATGTGTTTTAATATAGCATGACAAAGTTATAGCTCATGCATCATGACAACTCCAGAAGCATGAGTAGAATTACCCTACCCATGATTTGAAGATGGTTATGGTGGTGTTTGCATTGAAGATTTGGTGCCATTATCTTTATGGAGAGACCAGTGAGATTTACACTAATCATAAGAGTTTGAAGTATACTTTTTAGCAAAAAGACTTAAACATGGGACAACATCGATGGATGGAACTTGTAAAGGACTATGATTGCTCCATTTTATATCATCCAGGTAAGGCCAATGTGGTAGTTAATGCATTAAGTAGAAAGTCTATAAGGAGCATCGCTCATATTGATGTGTAAAGGAGACCAATCATTTGAGAATTACATAAGGTAGAAGCTCGTAGAACCCAATTGCAAATATGAAAACCTGAAATATTTCAAGCACACGTGTAAGTACAGTTTCCATTTGTTAATCAAATTATGGCTGCACAGGTTCAAGATATGAATGCAAATAGGATGCTTGACAAAATGGAGAAAGAACCAGATTTAGGTTTAGCAAAAGATGAATACAGAGCCTTAACTTATCATAGTTAGATATAGGTGCTTGATGTTGATAAATTGCGACAACAACTTAATCATATGGCTCACTTTTCATCTTATGTTATACATCTAGGTAGTAATAAGAGGTACTAAGATTTGAAGACATGTTATTGGTGGGAAGGAATGAAACATGACATAATGGATTTTCTTTCTTGATGTCTCACATGTCAGCAAAGGCTAAACACTAGAGACTAACAAACATACACCAGAATTTGGAAATTCCTAAGTGGAAATAGGAATGATTTACCATGGATTTTCTTACTGGATTGCCAAGGACACCAAAGGGCTATGATTTTATATGGGTAATTGTAGATTGTTTGATAAAGAGTGCCCATTTTCTTCTAGTAAAGACTGCTTATTCAACTGCCTAGTTTGCTTAATTGTACCTGGATCAGATTGTATCCCTTCATGGTGTCCTATTGTCTATCATATCTGATTAGGGTACCCAATTCATCATGCGATTTGGAGATCTTTTGAAGTAGCCTTGGGTTTACAGCTTCACTTTAATATAGCATTTCAACCTCAAACGAATAGGCAATCTAAAAGAACAATTCAAGTTCTTGCATGTTGAAATTTATAGGTATTTGGGAGTGATATTTACCTTTGATTGAATTTATCTATAACAATAGTTATGATTCTTTAATTGGAATGGCTCCTTTTGAAGCATTGTATGGAAGGAAATGTAGATCTCCTATTGGGTGGTTTGAGGTAGGTGAGACAAAGTTGTTAGGCCTAGATTTGGTTCAAGGTGCAAATAAGAAGGTCAAGATCATTAGAGAAAAATTAATAACTGCTTAAAGTGATCAAAAGTCATATGTAGACAAAAGAAGAAGGGATTTGGAATTCCAAGTGAGTGATCAAGTATTCTTGAAAATATTGCCTATGAAAGGAGTGATGAGATTCGGTAAGAAGGAAAAGTTAAGTCCCTAATATATAGGTCCATTTCCCATAGTGAAGAGAGTAGGTGCTATGGCTTATAAGTTAAATCTACCTCCAAAGTTAGAGAGCATTCATCCCATTTTCATGTGTCTATATTGAAAAAATATGTCCCGAATCCGTCTCATATCCTTCCATAAATCCTAATTGAATTGGATAGTCATCTGACCTATGAGGAGCATCCAGTAGCTATTGTTGCTCAACAAATTAGAAAACTTTGCTCCAAAGAATATCCTTCTATGAAAGTCTTTTAAGAAAACCATCAGAAAGAAGAGATGACTTGGGAACCCAAACTAGTCATAAAAGACAAATATCCCTATCTTTTCAAATAAGCTTACTGATATGAGCCTTTTATTCTAAAATCATTAAAGCTATATCTTCAATTGTTAGTTAAGTATTTCAATTTATTCCTATGCAATTTGGTTTATAGAATTCAAGGGTAAATTTTTTTGAGTAAGGGGACGGAGAATTTGTAACACTTTAATAAGTAAATTAAGCTAATAGTAAATTTATAGAATTATGTGTTCAATGTACATAATTTATAGTTTAACATATTTTTTTCCAATGAAAAATAACGTAAATAAGTGTATTATAGCAAGTGTTTTAACTTTATTTTATGGCTAAAAGGTAATTTTTTTCCTTTTTCTTTTTTTTCTTTTCTTTTTTTTTCTTCTATTTTTTTCCTGGCACTGAACCCTTCTTCCTTTCTCACCCTGAGCTCCCTTATTCCCAGTTTTTCATTTTCTTGTAGTAGTGGCAACTCCACATTAACTTCGATGCCTCTATTTAGCTCTGCTTTCAGCTTAGCAATGGTGGTTCTCTACAACTATTGATCAAACTGCTACCCCTTGTATCTCCTTTGATCATGACAACCTCCATCTCTTCTAGTCACAACCTTAGCTTCAACTGGTCAGCTCTTGCCTCATTTTTCCATTCTTAGTTTCTTCCTCAGACTGGCCTTGCTCTACCTCTCGAACTCTCCCTATTCTGCTTGTTCTTAGCTTGTAACCACTGTCCTCCACCACCAGCCTTGCAATCCTTGTTGTTTGGCCATCCTTATTGCTGCTGCTACTACTAAGCTCAAGTGAGGCAAGCTTCCATGCGACCACGCCTACCATCAAAGCCAATTGGCTTGCTATGGTTAGCTGACTGAAAGTACATCTCCATTGCCAACAAGACCTCTAAACTTGTTAGTCACTTTAGCTACCTATTTGGTCATCAATGGCACCTCCCCTTCACCCTTTAAGCTACTGTTCATTTAGCCTATTGGCACTCCTCATGTGCTTCAACTTAGGCTAGCAAATCAGCTAACCATAGTACTTCCCATAAGGTAAGTGTCATAGCAAAAATGTCTTTTCTTATTTTTAGCAAGGTTACTTGAGTTATTTCCTCAATTATTATTCATCAAACCTTAACCCCTGAATTGTGATGAATGTTGAACCTTTGTTGTTAAATCAAATTCAACTCATGAGGCCACTGGAGAAGCAAGTGCATTTCTTGAAACTTAAAACTTATCCAAAAATTCAAGTATGTGCTCTTGCCTTGTTATCCTGACTTGTAACCTTAGGCCTTGTTGTTCTAGTGGCATTAGATTATGATCAATTCTTATATTGACTACACTGAATTGCTAGATTGAACCCAATGTCCAAATTTTTGGTGGTTTATCACCTCTTGGAATCAATTTGGAATTTTGGGACATTCATTTGGGAAAAAATTGAATTCCTAAAACTTAACTAAGTGAGTGGATAATTCATCTTTCTTTTTAAAATTTAGTATTGCAAAAGTATGATTTTGAGATAGTTAAGTTTGAATGTATATTATATGGAAACTTTGAAAGTAGATGAATTCCTATGAATGTTTTACAATTGAAATTTTATATTTTCTATATGATAAATTATATTTGTATGATTTTGGTATTGAAAGCTTAATCCTGTGAGACTAGCACTATTGTATTATCTGGAAGTCAATTTGTTTCATATGTTTGATTTGAATTACTTCAAACCTTGTGAAAATATAACTGAAATGACAAATGATGAAATGTTGTATTGATATTGATTGAGTTGGAAATGAATTTTGTTTAAAGAATGGATATCTCCTTCTTGGTTTTATATTGCATTCTTTTTCAAGGATGCTTTGGAAATTCCTTTGGAAAAACCCTCAAGTGCACTAGTGCATAGAATTATACTTGTTGGAGGAATAGGGGAGAATATCTATTAGAAGAATAAGGAAAATGATGACGATTGATATTTGTTAGGTAAGGTTGCCTTAGGAATTACCCATTGGATTCCACTCATATATTAAAAATTTGAAATTTTCCTATCATTCGATTATTTGAGATAGGAGAAAGATTTTTGTGATTTCTTTGTTCTATAGTTTGATGAACATTCTATAAAATATTGTACTTTGTTTCTTATTTTGACTTGATGATGGGTACATTTACTAAATTTGATTTCCTCAATGAACTGCAACTTTCAATTTGGTAAGATGTTTACAAGCTGATGTTTATATTTATATATATGTATGTTATTCTACATGTAATTGACAATCATTTGTGAATTAACGTATGGTTTCTTGGAGGATTATTCTCTCACTGGGTTTCTAAGAAACTCACTTCATTTTTTTTTATGTTTTCAGAGCTTGAGGCCACTCCTGCTATTTATCCCTATCCATCTGGACCTAAGTTTGCTTCTTGATTAGGTAGACTTCTTTTGCAGAGCATGGATACATATTGTTGGTAGTATTTTGACCATTGGTTAGATCGGGTTGTCCATGTATATATGTGATCGTCACCCAGCAATTTGTGTACATTATAATATCTAGGCTTGTGTTGCATTTTATCTAATTGTGCAAGTTGTGAGAAGGGTGGGTAGCCCTTAGTTGTTGTATTGGTCTAGTGCCCAAGGACCAAAAAATAGAGAAAACTCTACTAGATTTTTGTTAGAAAAATGATAAAGCATTAGATAAATGCGTTAATATCATTTAGATTTACCATCTTGTCTTATATCATTTCCAATGATTTAACCACTCTCCACATAAGAGATGTGTAGTACTAGGAATGTTATGGCATGGGTTAGGCTTGTAAGGAGTTATTTATAGGTGATTTTTTACACCAGTCACGTATCAAAATTTGGGGTATGACAAAGTTGGTATTAAAGTATGATCTATAGTTTAAGTGCATAATTAGAGGACTCCTACTGCAAAATTAGGATAGGCATACTAAGTTTGTGTTACTGTGCCCAGGAGCATAAAACATGAATAAGGATATATTGATACCCACTTCAAGATATTTGTACAAACATATGTAAAATACATGGTGTGAATGAAATCAAAGAGTAAATTTTATGCAACACTTTTAATAAAATGCATTTCTAGAACATGAATTAATTTTTGTTGTTTAGATAACATAAGAAAAAATTACCCTCTCTTCTTTGGTTCATAAAGGCAAACTATTTTCTTTTATTGAAAAATATTGTTATACATACAAATTTCATCTTTAAGGTTAAGCTATGGAATAATTATTTTGTTTTTAGAATGTTTTCCTATCATAGGAATCACCAAATCTCTATTGGTAAAAAATCAAAAGTTAAGTATATCTTGTATTAAAAAAATTTGAAAAAGAATATTCAAATTCTTTTTTTTTTCATAATTATTTTATAAAGTTAAATTTATATTTAACTTAATTTGGCCAAAATTATTATGTTAGAATCCTACTTGTGGACTTACATAGCTTAAAGGATTTTATAAAATCTGAGTTACACAAATGTCAATTGATATTATGAACTAGCTCATATATAGTGATAATATTGTTGCATTTAAAATGACACCTAGACCAAAAGTGATTTCAAGATATGTGAGTCATATAATTGAGCTTTACTGTGATCAGTGTTAAGAAAATTGGATTAGATCAGGCGGTTTGACCATCACTTGCTACACAATTTAGTTCAAGCCAGTGTAAAAAATCATTTAATAATCGAACCACTTTGAATTGGGACAAACCAATAAAAATCAAAAAATCGGTCAGAATCTTTTTTTTAGGGTTGGTTTAGTCCAATAAGCTTATATGTAACTAAGAACTAACAAAAGAAAAAGAAATTTAACACCTAATTGAATAAAAAATTATTAGTTTATTTAATTTTTTATTTTTTATATAAAATAAGAGCTCATATTTATAGTATATATTACTTATTATTTATTTTTTTTAATAAATTTATATTTATGACATCATTTGATTTGACCATTGGTTTAATTGATTTAACTAATCAAAACATGACCGATGACTTTTTTGGTTTAATGTCCTATCCAATTTTTAAAACATTGGCTATGGTGGGTTAGTTTAGCCCAATAAGGTTCAATATATATACAGTAGGTCCTTACTCTCATCCTAAGTCAATCTTGCAATCTTTCTATTAGGATTTGCAAACGTATTTTCCAAAAGTTTGCTAGGGATTGAAAATTAATTGTGGTCAAATGTTTTTCAAGACACTTTTTAATATAATTATTGAATATAAATATTTGTAGGGATGGAAGGAGAGAGAGAAGAAGAGAGATAGGAAAGAGAAAATAAGAGAGGAAGGGAATGATCGAGATGGAATAGAGAACCAAGGAAAAGATAGATGAAAGGGATGAAGAAAAGAAGGAGAGGAAGGTGAGAGAAGAGAGTGTAGTAGAGAAAGAAATATAAGAGAAAGAGGATAGAGAGAAGGAAGAAAGGTATGGATGGCTGGAGAGAAGAAAATAAGAAGAAGAGAGGATAGAGAGAGAAAAGGAATGACAGTGGAGAGAATGACATTATGTAATATAAAGTGAGTTGGAAAAGTAATTTCTTTTAATCAAAAGGAAAAGTCACTTTCTCCTATATGTATTATGATTTTTTTTACCAAAATTTGCTTTCTATCAATCAATTTTCTTGTTAACTCTAAATATTAAAAAATTGGAAAAAAAATTTCTACAAAAACATTTTCCTCCCAAATAAATGTAACATAATTCTTAACATGTATTCCTCTTAAATGATGATGATGTGATGGGTTGCGTAGTTGCACAATTTGTTATTTTACTATTAGGTACACTACAAAAAAACACGCTATTTAACAATGGTTAAATAAACCACCGTTAATGTACAATGATAATGGCATGTTTTATGGCTTTTTTAACATTAGTGGCGGTTTAAGAGATAACCCCCGTTAATGTTAAAATTCCCAACTTAGATTAATTGCGTACCATCAAACTCTTGATTGCAAGCAAAATTGGAAAACTGAAACATAAGCTCCTCCTCCGTCACGATTTCAACCTTTCCAAGATCATCGGTTGCTCACCTGATCAGCTACCATCTCCTTTCGTTGCCGCAACTTTATCATCTTCTCCAACATCATTTAACATCCACTAGCCAAAAAGAAGCTTCACATCACATTTCAAACATTGGAGCACCATTAGCTATTATCAACATTGAGGGCATACCTACATTTTGTGAGGGGCTGATTAAGTTTTTTTTTTCTTTACTTCATTTAGTTCTACTTAGGTAGTTGTTGCCTTGTTCCGATTTGCCGTAAATGTACTATTTTGGATTTGACTGTATGCAATGTTTAGACTAGGCTGATATGACAATTATTCTTTACACTGAATATATGCTAACTTGTTACCGGTTTATTTAGAAGTAAATAAAAGTAAAACTGCATGCCATTTCCTTCCTTTTTCCCTAACGTCCCCTGCATACAAACAGAACATAAAACTTTGCCCATGTAATTGAAAAATCTAGGTTAATGGTAATGCTAGTAAACAGAGTAAATATTCCTTATGGGGACCAGAAATTGAAACAGTTATTAGCTTTGTTTATAGTTAGCTACAGTTATGCAGTAGTTGGTGCCAGAGCTGATTCTAGATCTACCACTATAAATGTTGTGGTCGATGTTAAAAGTGAAAGGGTGTGAAGACACTATCCATTTGAAAATAATTTGAAATATTTCATTAGTTATGCATTCATAGGGGTTTTTGTGGAAACATTTTTGCTTGTATGTTTTTTTATTTTTAATAGGTTGTAGTCTTAGGAGGCTGAAGTTTTGTTGGTTTTGCCATATCCAAAGCTGTTGTATCCAGGGGCATAGAGGTCATAAGCTTAAGCAGGTTAGCGAAATGTTTATATTAGCCATATCTATCTGTTCTCTGCCTCCAGCCCTGTGCCCCTCTCTTTCTTTCTACTACTCTTTCTTCCTCTTTATTGTGTCTGTTTTGCCTTTTGCATATATAGAGTATAAATATATGAAGTGTCTTTGTATATGTCTAAAGGAATGGTATTACTAGACTAAGAAATAGACTACCGTGATAAGAGTCCAATGGGATGCTTTATCCTTTAATTTTTGTCCACATAAATTGCATCAATTTCACATGAAAATCTATCTTAGCATCCCCATCGACATTCCCAGCAGGCCATCAATTGAAGTACCAATTTGGCCCTTCTTCCAGTTCAGCTAACATTACATATGTAACATTGCAACAAGGGAAGTGCTAGATTTTCAAACATTACTTTATAATTTATATCTATTTCTTTATAAAATTTAGATCCTTATTTTTTTTAAGAAATTGAGGGGATGGGCAGAAATTTAATTGTCATGTTTGCTTATTGATCTCATCATAATAAATTGATGAAAGTAAGTCCCACTCATAAGTTCATTTTATGGTCATTAATTAATAATAAAATGGAACTTCAAATCAATCCCTATTTTGTATGTTTCTTTCATTATGTACTGTAACAATTTCAAATTATGATATACATCAATCCTCTTTGCTCCACTTAAAGGGTATTTTGAAGCGTGCAATGGTCATCGGTGTCCTTGTGACTTTTGACTCATTAATCAAATTAATGGGAAGGGAATATTGACTTTTGACTCAATGAAGAAGGGAATATCCTCATGTTCTTGTATTTTCCTGTTCGTTGTTTGCCTGTTTGCCATTGTGAGTAATAATGACTTATGAAATTTATTATATTCACTTTATGTTCACACTTAAAGTTACTGATTTGCTTGTTTTTGTTTGGACCACTTGGTGGTACATATGCATGCCCTGTTATTTGCAGGAATGTGATTCAAACATTTGAATTCTAAGTGGAACTGATCAACGTATGATCATACTTGGAAATTGTGTTTACAACTATCAGCCTAAAATATAGAAATATTTGTTTAGCTTATATATACTTGGAAATTGATATGTCTAGTTGTTTCTGCATGCTGCATTGCCTCCTGAATTAATATCAGTACATAGAATCTTAAGACCGAACACAGATTAAACTTAAGCTGAATAATAACATATAACCTGAACCAAAGAATTAGGTAAATGAGGAATGACATTCTGAACAACAACAACATTTTTATGTTAAGAAGAATGGATGGAAGTGTGGTTTTGAACTATGATTTCAAGCATACACATCAAATCAAGTGCAAATGGGAGTGACAAATTTTCTTCTCTCGTGGTTTGTGCTTCTACAAGTCACTTAGGTTGAATGCATTAAATCAAAATTTTTATGCTTAACCCATATAACCCTATAAATTATATTTCCACCTTTCTTGAATAGTCTTTGGCCTACTTGTATTGCAAAGAAGGGAAAAATGGATATCATACCCCTCCCTCTCATGCATTGAAGTGAGCATGTTTCATGACATTCTTGTAATTTTATATTGTGCATAAAGACTTGACTAACAAAAAGAGAGAGGGACGGGGGAGCAAAAAATGAAGTCTGAAATGTAAGATATTGTTTTTCTATGTATATGCATTGTACTCTTTATCCCACGATTTTGTATTCCAGTAAGTTTGTTTTCTATAGGCAAATCTAAATATATAAAATTATTATCTCTCTCATAACAGATTGCTTCTACTTTAAACTTAAACTATATAGTGATGATTTTGTTTTTATAACTTGAAGGAAAGTAATACGATGGACCAAGACATTCAGCACAATTGAAGTTTCTTGTTTAATTCTCCTAGCCGGCACTAACAGGTATATATATAGTTCCAAGCATTGCAAGAAAGAATTAAATCTATCATTAGTATCATTGCTTAATATTATCCAAGGACTAAACTCAACAAGAACTAAAATTCAATCTCCAGAAGATGAAAACTAAAGAGAAGATCAAAATTTTCAGAGAACGAATAATACTTCTGTATTAATATAACTTTGAAATAATAGTTTGTATTGTATAGTGTGCCAAATGATCACATTGGTATTTGGTTTCACCAGAACCTTATATTCAATCTGATAATGCATTTTACTTTGATGAGTACAAGGTGTCGCATTGTTATAACTAATCTAAGCCCATGTTATTTGTGGCTTATTTCCTCTACAGATTTAGCATCCTTTCTTGTGCCTTTATTAGCTCTGACAAACACTACAGCCTCCTTACTTCCAACTAAGCATATTAGTTTTTTTTTGCTTAAATATTGCTATTAAAAAAGTTTTGATTTTGTTAATGATAGGTTTTTATAGTGTTAGTTCAAATGTGTGCAACTAGAAATTCTTATGCTTACTAGTCCTGATAAAGTAGCCATTATGGCTCATCTTCCCACCTCTAATAGTGCCTTGTGTGTGTTTTAAAACCATAGATATAGATAAATCATGGATTAGTTTGTCAAGGAATACAGAGGAGTACAAGGAAGGATTGAACAAGTTCCTTGATTTCGCATTTCTATGATAATCTGTCGAAGGGAGAATAATGTGTCCATGTCGTAGTTGCAAATTTAAAAAATGGTTGATTAGAGCTGAAGCGTATGACCACTTGTCTCAAAAGCAATTTCCAATGGAATATGCTAAGTGGGTATGTCATGGAGAATACAACGAACCTGAAGCATCTTTTAGTAGAGCACACACGATTGAAACTTCCCAAGATATAGGTCTACAATGTCCTTTAGAAGACATGATCAATGATGCATTTGGGTTCAATTGTATGCATGATGACAACAAGGCTAACTCATTTGATGATGATGCTAGTAATAATGACAACTTGTAAGGATAGACATTGGATAAAGTCACAATCGAGTTTTACAAGTTACTTAATGTTGGCAATCAAGAACTTTATGAAGGGTGTATGAAGTACCACAAACTATCTTTTCTAATAAAATTGTACCATATCAAGTGCTTGTGTGGCATGATAGATAAAGCCATGACAATGACCTTGGAATTTTGAAAGATGCATTCGTGCATGCTAAGATACCTAGTTCCTTGTACGAGGCTAAGAGAACCATCACCAAAATTGGTCTCAATTACACTAAGATACATGCTTGTCCAAATGATTGCATATTGTATTGGGGTGAGGATGAGAATAGGGAAATATGCAAGAGATGTTAGGCATCTAGATGGAAGGAAAGGGTTATAGGTAAGAAGAAGAAACAACTATTAAAGTGTTACACTACTTCAACTGAAACAAAGGTTGCAAAGGTTGTTTATGTCTACTAAGACGATTGAGCATATGAGTTGGCATGTAACTGGGAATCGTAACAATGATTGGATGAGGCATCCAAGAGACTCTAAAGCATGGAAGAAGTTTAACATAACTCACTCAGAATTTGCTTTGGATCCTTGAAATGTTCACCTAGGTCTGGCCATTAATGGATTCAATCCTTTTGGAACCATGAGTACTAATTACAGCATTTGGCTTGTAATTTTGATACCATACAATTTGTCACCATGGATGTGTATAAAGCTAACTTCTTTCATTCTCTCGATGATCATTCTAGGTTAATGAATGCCAGATAATGACATTGATGTCTACTTGTAACCTCTTATAAAAGAGTTGAAGGAGCTATGGATGGAGGGTGTGGACACCTATGATGTCTCCACATGTGAGATATTCAAAATGCGGGCAGCACTAATGTGGATGATTAGTGATTTCCCAGGGCTTGGTACTTTATTTGGCTGGAATACACACACTGGATTAGCTTGCCTAACTTGTAACTTTGATGTAGTTCCATTGCATTTACCTCATAGTAGAAAATGGTGTTTTTGGGGACATTGCCCTTTTTTTGGAGCAAATCATAAGTTTTAGTTAATGAGGCTTCGATTTGATGGGAGTTAAGACTTTAGAAACTTTTTGAAAGCACTGTTAGGCACAGAAATATTCAGACAAGTAGAGAATATTAATATTACATTTAGAAAGCTAGTACAGAGGGATGCTAAAGGGAAGTGAACTCATGGAAATAACAATGAGGCTGACTCGCAACAATGGAAGAAGAAGTCTATATTCTTCCAACTTCCATATTAGGAAACTAATATGTTGCATCACAATCTTGATGTCATGCACATCAAGAAAAATGTGTGCAACAATCTCATTTACACATTATTGAATGAGACTAGGAGGATAAAAGACCATCTCATTGCTTAAAAAAAACCTTTAGGTAATGGGTATAAGAAAGGACTTATGGCCTGATGATAAAAAGAAAACCAGCCATCTCCTTTTACAATGACAAACACAATGAAGGATGCATTCTTAAGAGGATTGAAGAATATGAGGATGCCTGATGGATATTCAAGTAACATCTCTAGGTGTATTGACTTAAAACGATGCAAGTTGTTTGGGTTGAAAAGCCATGATTGCCATGTACTTATAGAACAATTACTACCCCTTGCAATACATAATGTGTTACTAAACCAATTGACTATAGTGCTAGTTGAGTTAAGCTCATTTTCAAACAAATATGCAGTAAAATCTTCAGCTTTGCTAACCTCAAGAATGTGCAGCATCGAATAGTTCTTACTCTTGGTCATTTGGAGATATTGTTCCCCCCATCATTCTTCACTGTTATGGTTCATTTGTGTATTCATCTAGTTGATGAACTTTGGGAGGTCCAGCATAATATCAATGGATGTACCCTATTGAGAGGTAATTGTTGATTTCGTCCATTTAATTATGACCTGTAAGTGAACTTGTTTTCTTTCCTAATGAC
>JANHAO010007383.1:0-20218 GCA_026873985.1 Saraca asoca
TTTTGATAGTTGAATAATTTTGTTGTGCATGATTCCAATGCTTTGATGTAAAAGCAATAACTTGTTCTTTTGAGTTTTTCTTTTGTTTGAAGATTCCTCCATATCCTAAATCTGAAGCATTTATTTTAACAATTTTTAATGCAGATGGATCAGAAATCTGCAAGCATGGAAGACTTTTGACGTGAAGTTTGATCCTTCTAACAACATTTGTATGAACATCTGTCCAAGAATGAGGATTCTTTTTGAGACATTCATGTAAAGGTTGTATGATATTAGCGATTTGGGGAAAGAAATCTGAGACATAATTCAAACATCCCAAAAATCTTTGCAGTTGAATTTTATCAAGAATTTGATCTAGAAATTTGTTAGCAAACTGAATTGCTCTCTCAATTGTTGTAATAGTTCCCTGGGAAATGTAATGTCCAAGAAACCTGATTTTTGTTTGAAGTAAAGATATTTTCTTTTGGGAAACATCAAGTCCATTTTTCTGGGTAACTTCCAAGAAAATATTTAATGTTTAAAATGTTAGTCAATGTTTTGGGAGAAAATTATAACATTATTAATGTAAACAATTATAAAATTTGTAATTGGATTGTAAATATCATTCATGATCCTTTAAAATTTTAAGGGTGCATTTTTAAGGCCAACGACATTACATTCCATTCATATTGACCAAATAGAACCATAAATGTTATTTTATATCTATCCTCAGGTTTGATTTGAATCTACCAAAATCCAGACTTTAAATCAAATTTAGAAAATATTTTTGCAGAATATAAGCAATTCAACAGATCCTTTTTATTTGGAATTGGATAGCAAATCTATTGCAAGGCTTCATTTAGAGGTTTATAGTTGATTACTAGTCTTGGTATTCCTCATTCAATCTCTACATTCTTATTCACATAAAAAGCAGAACATGGCCATGGCCTTTTGGACTTCTTGATAATCCCTTTAGCCAAGAGATCATTAATTTCTTTTTTGTAGTAGTCCAAGAGTTCTTGATTCATTTGGATTGGATGAGCTTTTGTAGGAATTTGTTTTTTAGAAAAATCCTTTTCTTATGGTAATTCTACCATATGTTGTTTTCTTTTCCAAAAGGCATTTGGTAAATCAAAACAAATCCAATTTTCAATTTTCTTTTGTAATGATATTATTTTATTTTGAACATGCAGTGTTTTTAGAAGTTGTTCTGTTCTTCTGAAAGATATTTCTTTAGAAAGAAAATTAATTTGATTTTCTTTAATTTTAACCAAATTCAAATCCTTGAAAATTATTTTTTTCATTAAATTGAAAAATAATTTTCTCCCCTAAACGTTCAGTTATTATTCCTTCCTTAGAAATTGAAAAAGGCATAATTTCTTTGATAAAAGGAGAACCCAGTATAATTTTGCTAGTTATGTCTTTAACTAACAAGAACGTAGTTATAATTTTGCAAAAAGAATTTGTGACTACAACATCAGATAATTTGAATTGAATTTGAAGCCTAGATTTGTTAGCCAACCTAAGCCCTTCTTTGGCTTTTTCAAAATATTTTGTAGGCATAAGTCCTTCTTGGATACAATTGAGATCAGCTCCTATATCAAACAAGGCTATTGTCTTAATAGTATATTCATTCTTGATAGTTAATTTGACCGGGATATACCATTTTTGGATAGAAATACTAGAAGATATCTTGTAAAGTTTTTAAGAAATTTCTTCTTCTAGTATTTCTTCCTCTTTTTCTTTACCTTTTTGAAGAGTTGAAAGGATTAAATCAAATGCTATTGTTTCTGTTTTAATTCTTTCACTTCTTCTTTTAAAAGACTCAGTTCATGCTACAAGTCCTGGATAGTAATAGGCTTACTACTTTCTGAACTAAATCTACCTAAAATATTCTTAAAGTTGTATTTGTCTATCCTAACACCATTGGTTGAGATAGGTTTTTCTGTTGTTTGTTTGAGCCTCTAGAAATATTCCTTCTTTTGTTCATCATTAGGTAATTGACAAATAACTTCAAAGAAAAGATCTTGTTCTTTGGTAAGGACATTTATTTCCTCTCCGAAAGACTATGTGCTTTCTATTTCAGAACAACAATCCTCTTGTTGAACTATTTTGTTATTTTCTATTTCTACTTTCACTACTTCAATCGATGATTCACTTGTATCAGAAGTTTCTATTTCTTCAATTAAAAGATTATTTATTTTTCCTAAGATTGCTTCTTCTAAATTCATTTTTCTTAATTTTTTATTAAGTCTGTAATATTTGGCTATATGTCCTGGCCTATTGCGTCTAAAATAGACTGGCCTAATATCTTAGTTTGGAATAGGGTTGTACCTAGATTTCCTATGATAGCCTTTTTTATTGGATTTCTTTTCTGGCTTAGGATTCCTAGATTCTATTTCCTTTTATTTTGCTCTTCTCTTATGTTTAGGTTTAAAGGTTTTTGGACAAATGAACCCAAATTGTTCACAAAAGGATCCTAATTCTTTTCTATTCAAAGTTCTTTCCTTTGCTAATTGTCTCTAAATTTTATCATTTTGGCAGATTTTTAGGGCTACCTTTTAGACATATGCTGTAAGTTGTCCATAAGTAAGTTGTTCATATAGGATAATTCCATTGAATTGATTTCTAATTTTATCCCTAACTTTATCTCCTAAGGATCTAGGGAGTCTTGCAAGGAAATTTTCCTTCCAAAAGGTTCGTTACTATCTGACCTAGAATAGATCCTGCTAAAGATTGTATTTTTATACCATGCAAAGTCTCCTAAGATTTTACATTTAAGATTAGATAGTAACTCATCTAATTTGTCCTTCCATAGGTTGGGATCTCCTATGAAGTGTTTGGTGATCATAAAGATCAGGGTATTTATTGCATCTAAGATTTCTTCTCCATTGGAATCATAAATAGTAAATCCATTTGCATCAGTCTTAACAGACTCTAAAATTTGATTTTTCTCTATTTGTGTGAGATGTTTATCCCACTATCCTTTGAGTTGGCCAGTAAAACCTACAACTAAGACATGAACCATGGTTGCATCATCATATCCATGGGCTATTTGGTAGGTTGTACTTACCATTGTCATTTGCTAAAGGAAATCTAGGATTTTATATTGAGATTTACCATCTATGTTCCATTCATAGATATTATTCCCATTATAGGAATTTTAAATAATAAGGGGTTTGTCCATTAAGGTCTGATCAGGGCAATTTGGTATAGGATTCCTAGATGTCCTCCAATTTGCTACAATTTTGATAGCTTTTATTTTAAGATCTTCAATATCTGATGATATTTCAGAAGTTTTGTCCAAAGTGTGAATATTCCTACTCGACCTATCTATTGAAGGAGTATCAGGAATAACTACAAATTTGGAGAGCTTTTGATTTATTTGTTCTAACATTTTGTCTATTTTTAACTTAAAAGATTTCTTTTGATCTTTGAGGTTTGTTAAGATTTCTTTGCTTTTTGTGAGGAATTTCATATGGTTTAAACTAGGGTTTTTCCATCTATTTACTAGTTGGGGCTTTAGAGGATCCTGCAATTTCACTAGCTAAAAGTTGGGACCCTAAAGTTTGAAGATACTTATTTGTATAATTCTTTTGTTCCATTAAAGATTGTATATCTTTAGAGGCAATAGGATCAACAACCTCTCTTGCCTTAAAGGGTGTTGCTACCAGAGGTTTTTTTGGATTTGTGGTTTCTAGTTAGAATGGTTTCTGGGGTGGTAACTCAGAGATTACTTTTTCTGCTTTGATAGTTCTCTAAGTTTGGTTTGTCCTAGTATTGACATTGATGGATTTACCAAAAGGGTAATCTATTTCAGGTTTTGCTAAGGCATACACCTCATACCAATCAAAAAATGGAATATTTGTCTTAACCTATTTTAAAATTTTGATCCATTTATCTTGAATTTGGTATAAATCTTCCTTTTAAAAGTATGAAATACCATTCTCTTTAAGGAGTATTTTCCTCCAAGTAAAAGTTATTTTTCATAGCTCATATTAGTTTTGAAGTTAGAAAAACTATTCATTTGGTCCAAATTCATTTGACATCTAGATAATCACCTATCATTGTAAAGCAAGTTAGAGATAAAGATTTTTCCATTTCTTCATCTTCATCTTGTTATTTTCCTTTTGAAACATTTCTTTAGTAAATTGGTTTAGGTATTCTAGAGGTATTATCTATTCCTCTAACATTAACAGCAGATAAGGACCTTTTAAGGCTAAATATATCTACTAACATGGTTGAGTTAGAAGCCACTGATCTTCTAGGATTTTCTAATCTGGGTGGTTCTTCTTGTTTAGTTATTCTGGGTATTTCTAGACTATTTCTTTCTCTAAAGAATAGATCTACTTTCCTAGAGTCATATTGAACTATCCTAGCTACTTCTGAGCTTGTAATTTGAGGATGGGTGGCTTTGATTACTGACCATCCTTTTGGGTAATCTATTTTATCCCATGGAGTTGTGAAAGGCTTTTGTATCCTAGTTTTGGAGAAATCTGTTGTGAAATAAGTTGTTTCTCCCCTAGGACTAGGTGGTTTCAATATTCTTGAATATTGAGTGTTGTATAATTTGCACGAGATCCTATAAGTAATCACTACCGGTATAGATCCTGGGATCATACTATAGCCATGTGATTTGACATTTAATATTAACAAGTTATTTCTATGGGTCTCTCTAAGACAAATAGGAATATCAGGAAAATAGTTGAAATATATTGGTCCTTGTGAGACACTAGTTTTTGCTACTTTTAATAAAGAATCATCAAAATTTAAATGTCTACCATCCCTAAGAACTATCAGAATAGCAGTATTTAAGCCTAACATAATCATAGGTCTAGCAACTATTTCAACACATCCATTATACAGATAATTATATTTGGTTCTTTGTTTATCAAAATCTTTTTCAGAAAGTAGAACAAACTCCTCTTTTTGTGGTTTAATGTCAAGAAAATTTTCTTCAGTTTTTATAACATATGTTGATTTGCTAAAAAAACTGAAAACTAGATTTGTAAAGTTTCTTATCTAGGATCATTGGGATTTCTCAGTTATCAATTTGCTTGTTAAAATCTTCAAAATCAATTTGTTCCCTATAAATTGATTTTGAATTTTCTTTAAATTTGATTTTAGAAGTTAATGTAGAAGATGATGAGAATGAAAAGCAAGAATAAAGAGAATGATGCATAATAAATTGTAAAATCTCCATGTCCAATATCAAAGCTTTTAGGTTTCATAAAGATATAAATATGAACAACAAATTACGTTGCCATATGAATTAAATGCTAATTTTCAACATGAACTTTAAGTGTTGGATTTCTTAGCCCCTTTTTATGCCTAACATAAGAACATGGGAGACAAAGGGTTAGATGGCCCTTAAACATTCAGATGGGACTTATGGACCACTTTACAAACTCATGTTTTGCTAAATGCTATCAGCTTATCAAGAATCTTTATTCATATTCAAAGACTAGCATAAGCTTCATGAAGGCAAACATAATTTTCTATTTATATTTCTATCTCTACTTCCCCCTTGGCTCTGATACCAGAACCCATGGAGGCGACCCCTAAAGAGAGAAAATTAAAACTAATAAGCAAGAAAATGGAAGCAGGGATCACAAACTGACTGCAATAGAAATTTTATTAGAATTTGAATAGAAAACTTACAAGTTAGGAAAAACTTCAGACAACTCCAAAGATTGCTTAGTAGAAAAGAGCACTTCTAAATTTTTAGATGCCAAAACCCACAGAGGCAACCCAAGTTGGGCAAAACTCTAGACAATTCCAGAGATTGCTTAGTAGAAGAGAATAGTTCTAAATTTTCTGATGCCCTCTTATTGAGACCAGGGGTCTATTCATAAAAAATTTTACATTCTATTATTTCCTACAGTTTTGGCCCTGTAAGGTTATAGTGATATGCTATAGCAGACTAACAATGACCCGGTACAATAGACTAATTTGAAAGTTGCTTGCTATTCTAAAATATTTCAATTCCTCTGGCTCTATTTCTAAAAATATTCTGATTCTCTTGATAGACCCTTTAATTTGCATTTCCATTTAGTTGCCATTTGAATTTCATTTGTTGACACCTTGTCTTTTCTGTCGACATTTGAATTTACATTTGAATTTGTCTTTCATTTAAATTTCATTTTTATTGATCAGTCGTCACTGAGATTAATCCCGAAACAGTCATCTTCATTGGATTGAGCATAATCTTTTGTTGCTTCTGAGTTATTAGAAGCACAAGATTCTGCTTCTTCAGCATTTGTGAGCTATTAAAGGATTTCTTGCAATTTCAAGACATATTCTTGTTTAGAAGAGATTGAAGCTAGGGAAGCTATAATTTGTGATTTGTTTAGGAGGAATTATTGGCTTCCTTCCTTTGCATTTTTGTAGAAGCAAGGATTTTCTTGAAACCATTTTTGGATATCATAAGTATGTGCTTTACTAGCATACTTATATGAACTCCACTATTTGACAGAAAGTTTTCTCTGTAAAATTGGCCATTTGGACATGAAATTTTCTTTTGAATACTGGTACTCCCACAAAAAACACTATGGAAGTCCAATTTTTGAGAAAAATTAAAGAAGAATGGAAAAGTTTTCATGATTAAGATTATCAAAATAGGATTTAAAACTATTCCATCTTTTTGCAAACTTTTCAAGGAAAATTTCAGGGATAGGACCATAAATATCCCACCATCTAAAAAACCAATTTGGGAATTTATATTTATATTTTTATTTTGATAAAATATGGCATTATACCAAGCTTTTTAATAATCCCAATAGGTATAACCATAAGGTTCCCAAGGTATTGAAAACTTTTTAATTTGACTAAGGTCTTTGCCCCCATCAATTGAAGAAATAATTTTCTCAATTTGAAAAGTTAAGTAAATAATGTCAGTTTCATCCCCTTTGGAGACATTATGCTTAATCTTGACTGAGTCAGTATCAATCAAGAATAACTCATAAAAATCCCTTGTTTTAGTAAAAGTTTTTGGGATGAAGTGAAATCGTTTTGGAAGAATTTTTTGGAAGACTTTTTTGGGATCTTCGTCCCAATATTCTAGCTCTATTTGGATGATATTTTGTGGAACTGGCTTTTGGACATATTTGATGACAATTCCGAATGGCTAAAGATCAATAGTGGTTATTTGCTTTGATGAAGTACTAGCAACAATTTTCTGGTTCTTCATCTTTTCAATTTGTTTAAGAATTTTGGCTTGTTCAAAAACTAGGTTCTTGGTTTGATCTTCTTCTTTGGCTATATCAACCCAAGACTATTTGGTGAGGGTTAAAGGTTTTTGTAGTTGGGAGGCTATGGCCTGAAGAGTTTCAATTGGGAGGTCATAATCTTTTTGAATCTGTAGTCAAATCCCAAATCCAAATCCTCCTAATTGAAACTCTTCAGGCCATAGCCTCCTAACTACAAAAACCTTTAACCCTCACCAAAAAGTCTTAGGCTTATATAGCCGAGGAAGAAGATCAAACCAAGAACCTAATTTTTTAACAAGCCAAAATTCTTAAACAAATTGAAAAGATGAAGAACCAAAAAATTGTTGCAAGTATTTTATTAAAGCAAATAACCATTACTGATCCTTAGCCATGCAGAATTGTCACCAAATATGTCCAAAAGCTAGTTCCACAAAATATCATCCAAATGGAACCAGAATATTGGGATAAAGATCCCAAAAAATCTTCCAAAATTTTTTTCCAAAATGTCTTTTTACTAAAACAAGGGATTTTCATGAGTTAATCTTGATTGATACTGACTCAATCAAGATTAAGCATAATGTCTCCAAAGGGGATGAAACTAACATTATTTACTCAACTTTTCAAATTGAGAAAATTATTTCTCCAACTGATTAGGGCAAAGACCTTAATCAAATTAAAAAGTTTTCAATCCCTTGGGAACCATATGGTTATACCTATTAGGATTATCAAAAAGCTTGGTATAATGCCATATTTTATCAAAATAAAAATTAAAAACACTCTTGGTTGTTTTTCTTCAAGCAAAACTAAAAATATAAATTCCCAAATTGGTTTTTTAGATGGTGGGATATTTATAGTCCTATCCCTGAAATTTTCCCTGAAAAGGTTGCAGAAGAATAGAATACTTTCAAATCCTATTTTGATAATCTTAATCATGGAAATTTTTTCATTCTTCTTTAATTTTTCTCAAAAATTGGACCTCTATGGTGTTTCTCGTGGGAGTGCCAGTATTCAAAAGAAAATTCCTTGTCCAAATGGCCAATTTTACAAATGAAACTTTATGTTAAATGGTGGAGTTCATATAAGTATGACAGCAAAGCGCATACTTATGAGATCCAAAAATGGTTTCAATAAAATCCTCACTTCCACAAAAATGCAAAGGAAGGAAGCCAACAATTCCTCCTAAACAAATCACAAATTATAGCTTCCCTAGTTTCAATCTCTTCCAAACAGGAATATTTCTTGAAATTGCAAGAAATCCTTCAATGGCTTACAAATGCTGAAAAAGCAGAATCTTGTGCTTCTAATGACTCAGAAGCAGCAAAAGATTATGCTCAATCTAATGAAGATGAATGTTTCAGGATTATTCTTAGTGATGATTGATTAATAAAAATGAAATTCAAATGAAAGACAAATTCAAATGTCCACAGAAAAGATAAAGTATCAGCAAATGAAATTCAAATGGCAACCAAATGGAAATGTAAATTAAAGGGTCTATCAAGAGAATCAGAATATTTTTAGAAACAAAGCCAGAGGAATTGGAATATTTAAGAATAGCAGGCAACTTTCAAATTAGTCTACTGTAGCAGGTCACTTTTAGCCTATTTTAACATATCACTGTAGCCTCATAAGGCCAAAACTATAACAAATAGTAGAATGTAAAATTTCTTATAAATAGACCCCCAATCTCAATAAGTGGGCATCCAAAAATTTAGAAGGGCTCTCTTCTACTAAGAAATTTCTGGAGTTGTCTGGAGTTTTGCCTAACTTGAAAGTTATCTATTCAAATTCTAATAAAATTTCTATTGTAGTCCATTTCTGATCCCTGGTTCCATTTTCTTGCTTATTAGTTTTAATATTCTATCCCTATTTCCTTGCATATTTGTATGATATGTACATACACACATACAGAAATATATATGCTACTTACTGTCAATGATGATCATATACCCTATCAATCAGTAAAAAGTTTTGAGGTGCATCTGTGTATAGAAGACTTAATTTCTCTTTGAAAGACTTGTAGTTGTCCATTTCTTCATCATTTATATCTTCTCCATCTCTTGTGCTACCTTCTATTTCATTCTTGTTTTGGTTTCTTACACTGCAACTTGGAAACAATTGACTCCATATGTTACCAAAGCTTTCTTTTTAGTCTAAATGTGGAGAACCTAGACAAAATTCTGATGGGATGGTGGTCTACCAAAGTAATTCAATCTTACTAATCCTATTGCATAAGTTGCTTCTGTTGTGCTTACTATTAG
Organism: Saraca asoca; assembly: GCA_026873985.1. Classification (NCBI taxonomy): domain Eukaryota; kingdom Viridiplantae; phylum Streptophyta; class Magnoliopsida; order Fabales; family Fabaceae; genus Saraca; species Saraca asoca. The sequence goes on from JANHAO010007383.1 coordinate 9,446, forward strand.
ATGAGTTAGGATGGACCCTATCATTTGAAGTGGCAAAGGCTTTGAGTTTGAGACTTGAAGCTTTGATATTAAGGCATCTTCTTACAATGTTATGACATATTTGAATTCAACCATACATTCTAGCTCTCTGTTTATCAATTCTATCTGCATTGGATGTGTCACCAAACTATACAAGTAAACAACTAGCAAGAAAAAAGAAGAGTAACAAATTGTAATAGTATGCATAATACTTAGAAAAAAATAGACTTACATGAACCAACTCGCAATGACCACACTCTTAGATTAGAGAGTAGATACCACACATAACATTTGACACTTATCTTTTACAGCTTTAAAGGATGATAACATTTTAAAGCATTTGCATTTCACCATTAGGCTAAACGACCAGCTTCAAATGTTCATCATGATGAAAAACCTCTGATTAAAAAGGCAAGCAAAATAGGAGAACAATCAAACTAAAATTATATTTTTCCACAAGAATCATAATTGCCAAGTCTTTTAAAAGTTAGTTCTCTGTGCTAAAAAGTCAGTTCACTATGCTAAAAAGTTTCTTGTATTCAGTATAGCCTTTTTATTAATTTCATATACAATTCAATAGTAGAACACTATAAAAGTAATGCATTAATTATGGTGAATGTTCATTGCAAAAATCTCTTCAATGTATAGAATGAGTAAAATGTTTGTGATGATGATTGAATTACATACATGACCATTCATAAGTAAAAACCTCATTTTTTTCTACACTAAAGCCAAATATTGAACATTCTGATGTTTGCTATCTTTGATAATAGTTCATCCAATGGTGAGGATTTTGGACTTCAAATTATTGCTTGAGCTAAAGTCTTTGTTCCTTGTTCTTTCAGCCTTTACTATTGAACTAGTGTCACATTTATTTATGAATTATTTAATATTTATTTTACTTTCTTAATAATTATTTATTTATTTGAATCAATTAATAAGTATTTATTATTTTAATCACCTAACAATTATTTATTAATTATTGAAATTACTTAAAAATGAGTTATTAATTAATGAATAATTAATTTAAAACTTAAATATTTATTTATGAATTATTTAATTTTTATTTTTATTTCTTAATAATTATTTATTTATTTTAATTTTTGTCTTTAAGTTTCTTCTTTTTTTCATTATTTGTTTGGTCATTTTTTTACACAAACTTCTCTCTAACTTTTTTTTTCCTTTAACTTTTGCTTTGATTTGCAAGGACTCAACATAGGTTACTTTTTGGTTTGTGGGCTTGAGAGTTAGGAAAAAAAATCTATTGAGAATTAAAATTACATAGGTTTAACACATATCCTTTGTTGTTTTCATAACTTCTCGCTCTTTGCTTTTTAATCTCCTTAAAAGGAAATTTATATTTACTAATTATAAGGTTGTCTGTTCATGACTCTAAAACAACAAATATGTAAACCTTCTATAGTTTTCATTCTTGGAGAGGTAGTGTACTAGCCATGGTAATGGACAAATCTTGGATTATTTTGCCTAGGAACACAACTAAATACACTAAGGGTTTAGAGGCTTTTTTGGATTTTGCACTTTTAAATCGACCTATTGAAGGAACAATAAAATGTCTATGTCTTGATTATAGATTTAGGCAATGGTTGACAAGAAATGAGGTATATAAACACTTGATACTACAATAATTTTTAACTGAATACACAAAATGGATTTGGCATGGGGAATCAAGTGTTATAGGCACGTCAACTAGTGAGCATCATGGCAATGAACCATTTACATTAGAGTCCCATGAGAATTCAATTCAATGGATGATAATGATGCATTTGGGATCTCTAAACAAAACTTGCATGAACCTGAAACACCACCAAAGCCAATTATTAAAGATGAGGAGTGAAATCTAAATATGGCTTAGAGTGAACAAACTAGAAAATTTTATGAGTTAGTTAAAGATGGAAATGAGGAATTGCACGAAGGGTGCTCCAAGTATTCAAAACTCTCTTTTCTAATCAAACTATATCATATTAAGTGCTAGTGTGGGATTACTAATAAAGCAATGTCATGATATTAAAGTTGCTGCATGATGGATTTGCTCATGCAAAGATCCCTAAATCTTTTTATGAGGCTCAGAAAATCATTAACAAGCTCAGACTTAACTACACAAAGATACATGCATGTCCAAATGATTGCATGCTTTATTGGGGAGAGGATACAAATAGACAAGAGTGCAAGAGATGTTATACCTTATAGATAGAAACCAAAGGGCAACAACAATGGAAGGATTGCACCTGAGAGTAGAAAGATGGGGAAGACAACTCTTACAAAATTGTTACGTTACTTCTCACTCAAGCCACATATGCAAAGATTATTTATGTTATCTAAAATTGCAAAGCACATGAAGTGGCATGCTGTGGGATATAATGATGATGGTTTAATGAGACATCCATCGAAGTATGGAAGATGTTTGATTCATTAAACCTAGAATTTTCTTCAAATCCATAGAATGTGTGACCTGACCTTGCTAGTGATGGTTTCAACCCTTATGGGAATTTAAGCACCAATTATAGCATATGGCCAAAAACTTGCCTCCCTGGATGTGTATGAAGCAGGCCTCTTTCATCCTTTCAATGATTATTCCAGGAAAGTGAATGCCTGGGAATGACATAGATATCTAAAAATGTTGATGGTGAAATTTAGTAAACCCAAATCTCAGGCAACCAGAATAGTTCTGTAATCTCTGAGCTATAGTCTGGTTATGGAAATGCAGAAAAATAGTAAAAGCCAAAAAAAGGAAGAACATGATGAACACCAAAAATTTTAATGTGGTTTGGCTAAAATCCTTTGTTTGGATTCCTACATATACAGATGATTTTATTTATCTAAAAAAATTGGTAAAGTTATAATATGTATTCAAAAGGGGTCCCTATTGTATCTGTTCCTCCTCCTCTTAAATAGGCTAAAAGGTTACAAATGTAATTTAATAAGTTGTAAATCTATTAGATCAAGTAATAAATGTATTTGACAAGTAGAACTTCTACAAATCGGCTTCTGTAGGCTATTTTTTGTGAGTGGGCCCCTGTAAGCTGTTTTTTGTAGATTGGCCTCATAAGTTGGGTTTGTGAGTGGACGTGTGCTTTAGGTTTACCCACAATGAGCCTCTAGCTGGGTGAGATGCTGTGTCTTATGAGCCAAGACTCCTGTCCTGAGGTTGTTGCTGACCTTTGGCCAATGATATTGAGCTCATATTTGGCAGTGCGAGCTTGCGCAGGGCAAACTGTTGGCCATGCAAGCTGGGGCTAATCTCTAGTGAGTTAAAACTACTGCCTTAGACTTGCTATGCTCTAAACTTGTAGGTGGCGATTTGATGCCCTTGAGCGATCTTAGCTTTGGACAATTTGGGCCTCTTTTATTTGGGTTCATCTACTGTTAGGCTTTTGTCAACCTATTTCTCATAGTACTAGAAAATACCCACAGTAGCCCCTCAACTCTCAATCCAATTTATGGGCTGGGAGTTGTAATTTGCTAGCAAAGTCTTTATTTGTGATTTGCCATGTAGTCAAAGTCTTTGTGTTTAGTCTATTGTTTCTTCTACCCTAGGCCATACCTCCTACTGTACTTGTTCTGTGGCCATTAACGTGTCAACCTTATTTTCTTCTAAGCCATTTGATCAAGAATAGCTAGATATCTTCTAGACTCTTCAGTGAGGGTAAACTAGTCTATAAAAGGAGTGAGAAACCCTTCTTCCTTCCCTATGGTATGACTTAATGGGCATATTAGTTAAGCCCCCTATGTTTCTGATGATCTGATTTTTTGATGAGGCATGTATGACCTGCTATATAAGAAGTCTTTATGGACAATTCTTCTTTAAGAATTCTAAGAGATCTTGTGCAAATCTTGGATTATTTCCTCAAGTCATACTGCAGGATTCAGCCTTTCCAGTTGTATTTTTTTGCTTCTTTTGAATTCTTAGTGTTGAGAGTGAGATAGTTGAGAGGGAGCTTTTTAGCCGAGAAGGATGACAAGGAGAAGATTGAGGAGCAAGCATGCTTGTCAGTCCTTGATGTGGTTGTCGAATCTAATCAAAATTAGAAAATTTATAATCAAGCTTCTTACTACTTGTAGTATAAGGCAACACCGGGTCAAGCCCTTGGATCATTCTAATATTAATAATCAAATTAAGAGATGAAAATGAAAGGGGGGTTTGGCAGTAACTAATCTAATAGTAGACAGCAATAAAGAAATGTAAACAGAAGCAAGCAACCAACCAACCCAAGGGAATGAACTAAACTTGAAATTAATGTATCCTTGATCACTAAATATTCATCCAATTGTTGATCATATTTTCTAGCCTTAAGTCATAACAAGAAGCCTTGAAATGATTAATGAGTCCTTTGCAGAACTCAGGCAGCAAATAATCCATCAAAAGCTTAATGTATTGCTTAGTTTCTACCATCCTCTTTCTACAAGTGATTATTAAGCAATAATATATTAATATCTAAATCAAATAAAGCTATTCAATTCAAAATTCTAAATAAAATAGAGAGAAAAGGAGAAGAAATGACAAATAATTTAATACAAGGTGAAAGTAGGATCTCAACATTAATTTTCAAGTAGCTAATCCCTTGGACTGATTACAAAGTTTAGCCTTCCATGGAAGATACAAAATTATAGAGAAAGAAGAAGAAAAATGTCCTTTTCACTCCCTAAAACTCAACTAAAAACTCTTTCTACAAACTAAACTGAAGAGTGTTTAACCAGGAAAAGAAGCTAGTTGTTGGTTGGTGGAGTAGGATAATCATGATGGCTGGTGTAGTCTAGTTTACTTACTGCTACTCCATTTGTGTGTAATATGCCAATACAGACTGTTTCTCTAGTTTTTTAGTGACTTATTGACTTACAGTTAGTTGACTGTGGAGTTGGTGTAAGAGATGGTCATAAGGTTCAAGCTTCATATCAATTGGGGCCCAAAAATCACATTTTGCATAGGCCCAACTCATCAGTATTCTGCCTTTGTCTTGCAACTCATTTTTCACACCCAAGATGATGTATTCAAGTCTAGAAGCCTTCATGAAAGATGTAGCCTTATGTCTTAACTTCCATTTGGACTTATTTTGACCTTAATTGGGCTTCTATAGCTCTAGATATTGCCTGATGAGTACTCAGAGGTTAGGCCACACGAGACAAACTGAGGTAGCATTTTGGTTTTGGCTTGAGCTCCAATTTCAGATATCCAATTATGAGATTCAGCCTTGGAGTTATTCATGAAGGTTGTAGAGCTATGTCTTAGATTTCTTATAAGATAAGAATGACATTAATTGGACAATTGTAGCTCAAGTTATAGCTAAAATACAGAAATTGTTCAAAAGGCCAAATTCTACAGAATTTTCTCTAATGATGCCAATTAACACCACACCATGAATATCTAATAACACAGCTGAAATAAGTTAGTTTGGACCTTAAAAAGCTTAGTGAGAGGATAATTAAATGAGTAAAATGTTTTGTTATGAGTCCTCCAATTGGTTGGAGTTCAGCTCCTAGAAGCTAGCCTTCTTTTCAATACATTATAGTTGTAGGCTTACTCTGATTAGTACTTTAAATCTTCTGATATAAATTTACCTTGTTAAGTGAGGCCTTTAATGAATGAGCTTTCTCTATGGTTCTTAAATGTTATGTTGGATATTTTGCATATCATAGATGATAACATAAATTACTACCAATCATAGTTAAATGAAATGTTTAGATAACCAATCGATCATATTTTTTGGTTAGTAATGAATTTGAGCATCAAAGTGTCTCAGTTGGTGATAAGTGGAGTGTCCAGGTAGGTCATATAAAAGCTGGGCCTAGTAGTAAGTCCCATGTGAGCTGTGAATAATAGATCACAAGAGAGATGTGAGCAATAGGCCACACGAGAGCTACAACCAATAATTTGCATGAGAGCTGCAAGCAATAGGTCGTATAAGAGATGTGAGCAATAGGTCATGTAAGAGCCACGAGTAATAGGTTGCATGAGAGCTATGAGCAATAGCGCGCATGAGAGCTACGAGCAATAGGTCGCATGAGAGCTGTGACTTGTAGGCCACACCATAACAATCTTGTTGCTCAGTGGACCGTATGAGTCTGACCTTGCCAACAATCTTGTTGCTCAATGGAATAGCAATCTCATTGTTTAGTGAAATAGTAATCCAATTGCTTAATTTCATAGCAATCTTATTGCTCAGGTAGGCAGTGAGTTTATTTTAGTGCCTCTGTGCCTTAACTGATGAGCTGGTAATGATATCAAGTTTGACTTTGTATAACATTTTGCTGAAGATTATCAAACAAAAAGATTTGAGGCACTTTTACTATCATCTGAACAACATTATAGCATTAAAATATGGTTCTAACCGAAGGCCCCTATTCCAAATCAGCGATCCACTGGGGTTGCTAAGGTTGCTATTCAGAGGGGTGGACCATATAATTTTGTAAGCGACCTCTCTTAATAAGATCCTCTATGACATCCCTAAGTGACCAACATTCCAAAGTGTTATGTCTGATCTCATTATGATAAACACAGAACTTGCTCGTGTCCCTGAACTTATTAAGGGCCCTCAAGGGTTTGGGTTTCCCAAAATCTTCCTAATTTCTTTCTATAGCAAAGATCTTATCTTGAGTGTTAGATAAAATGCAGTAGCTTTCATGGCGACCTTGGTGCTAAGGTCATTGGGTTCTTGCCTTCTTCACGAGCTGGATATTGGAGTCAACCTTCTGACTATCCTCACCACTCCAGTCATTGCTCTTCTTCTTGGTATTACTCATCTGATTAGATTCTTTAGGGCCAAAGGTTTTTTTTCTCACCTAATCTGTTTGGTAGCTTGATCATAGAATTTAGCTAAATCTCTTGTCGGGGACTTGTATAGGTGTTTATACAATTTTCCATCTTTGCAAAGTTCCATGGCAATCACTGTCAAAATATTTTCTTCTAAGGGATTCTCTACGAAATTGGCCTCATGCCTAAACCTAGTTATGTAATCTTTCAGCGATTCATGCTTATGTTGGAAGATCATTGCGAGGTGGCAAGATGGTGCAAGCTATCTTTTCAAAGCTCGATACTGATTGGTGAATTTCCTTTGGGACTCTTCCCAACTATTAACATTACAAGCTGGGAAACTTCTGAATCATGCTCGAGGTATGCCTCCTAATGTAGCTACGAAAACACAGCATCCAACCAGAGGATTGGTTGTTTAGAGATCCATCTGGACATTGAACATGTCCAGGTGGTCGCATGGGTCACTATTCCCATTGTACAATAGAATCATGGGAACTTTAAGTTTGTGAACGAGGGGCTGTGTTTCAATTTCTATGAAGAATGGCAAGTTCCCCTCGTAACGAGCTTGATCATGTTGAGCTCAAAGGCATTTCTCTAGTCACTTTATCCTTTGAAGCACTTCTCTCATCATTGGATCTTGCATTTTGGATCGCTAACTAGAGAATTGTTAACTCCTTTTTTCTTGGTCGTGGGAGTAATGGCCCAAGGTGTGACCATGGCCAGTCTTGTTCGAGCTCTCAGCTTGGCGCTAGCTGTGACATCATTGACTATCATGATTCTCATATGTTTGGCAAGCTCCTGATCTCATTCGGTGATTGGTGGAATGAGCTAAGTCAAAGCACCAAAGCGTCTGCCTAGCTGACTTTTCCTCCTGGCTCTTTCACATAGTTGCTAAAGTTATGCAATGATCTTGGACTGCTTTTACACACCTAGGGTTTATGTTTGTGCCAGCACTTTAACCGCCTCTGCCAACTCTCTTACCGTGTTCTTGAATGTTTGCTAAAGTTGGTGACTTGTCTGCACCTTATCAGTCCTAGGAGCAATAGCATGGTGGCGGTGAGTTTTGGGGGGTAAACTAGTAGTGACACCACCAACAGGAGTGTCTACTGGTTGGTTAATCGAGTGATTGAGCTTCTGGTCCTCTAAGCATTGTAGTAGAGCAAGAAATCAATCAGAAAATAGAAAATCAACCAGAATATAGAGGAGGGCTTCTTTCTAGCATAAAAAATGTTGACAATGAAATTTGGTAAATCTAAATCTCAATCAACTAGAACAGTTCTGTAATCCTTGAACTACAATCTGGTTGTGGAAATGCAAAAAAATAGTAAAGCCAAAATAAGGAAGAACAAGATAAAGATCAGAGATTTTAACATGATTCGGCCAAAATCTTTTGTTTGGATTCCTACGTCCACAGATGATTTTATTTATCTGAAAAATTTGACAGAGTTACAATATGTATTCAGAAGGGGTCCCTATTATATCTGTTCCTCCCCCTTTTAAAGAGGCTGAGAGGTTACAAATGTAATTTCATAATTTACATTTCTGTTACATCAAGTAATAAATGTATTTAACAAGCAAGACTTCTGCAAATCGACTTATGTAGGTTACTTTCTGCGAATGGGCCCCTATAAGTTACTTTTTGTAAATTAGCCCTGCAAGTTGAGTCTGTGAGTGGACATGTGCTTCAAGTTCACCAATAGTAAGCTTTTAGTTGGGCAAGATGCTACATCCTATGAGATGGACTCCAATCCTAAGGTCGTTGTTGACCTTTGGCCAATAATGTCATTTGGCAATGGAGCTTATGCAGGCCGACCTATTAGCCATGTGAGCTGGCGCTTATCTCTAATGAGCTGAGACTACTGCCTTGGACTTGTTGTGCTCTAAGCTTGTAGCTGGCGATATGATGCCCTTGAGTGATCTTAGCTTTAGACAAGATGGGCCTCTCTTATTTGGGTTCATTTGCTATTGGGCTTTTGTCAACCCATCTCGTATAGTACCAAAAAATACCCATAACAGATATCTACCTCCAACCTCTTATCCAAGAATTGCAAGAGTTATGGAATGATGATGTGGAAACATTTGATGCATCAACAAATAAAATATTCAAAATGCATGTCTAATATGAACAATTAGTGACTTTCCTGGACTTGGAAATTTATCTGGGTGGAACACTCACACTGGCTTAGCTTGCCCAATTCATAACTTTGACTTTGAGCCTCAACGTCTTTCATATAATAAGAAGCGGTGCTTTATGTGTCATCATCACTTTCTAGATGCATCTCAGAGATTTAGGTCTAATGAGTCTCAATTAAATGGAAACTTAGAGCTGAGAGAGCCACCAAAAACATTATCTAGTTTCAAAATTTTGAAATAGTTAGAAAATGTTGATATCATATTTGGAAAGATGCTTGAGATGAAAGAAGCAGGAAAAAGATCTCGAGATGCATTGGCAAATAAAGGTGAAACACAATAATGGAAGAAGAAGAGTATGTTTTTCCAACTTCCATATTGGGAATTTAATTTGCTATGTCACAATTTTGATGCTATGCATATTGAGAAAAATATGTGTATAATGTGATTTATACTTTAATTGATGAACAAGGGAAGATGAAAAACCATCTTAATATTTGTAAAAAACTATAAGCAATTAATGTAAGGCAAGATCTGTGGGCTAATAAGAATGAAAAGTATTCTCTGACACTTTTTGCAATGACAAATGCCCAAAAGGATGTATTTCTCCGCAGATTGTAGAAGTTGCGTAATTTGTTACCAAAGAACGTCAATGTAGTTTTATTTGAGTTATGTTCATTCTTTAGATACCGTTATAGTAAATCTTTAAATCCAATTGAGCTTGATAAGTTTCAAAAAAGAATTGTACTCACACTTTGCCATATGGAAATGTTATTTCATTCATCCTTCTTCACCGTAATGGTTTATTTGACTATTCTTCTTGTCAAGGAAGTAAAACGTGGAGGACCTATGCATTATTAATAGATGTATCCCATTGAGAGGTGCGCACACTTGATTTGTTTTCAACAACAATTGCATAACTAGTAATGGAATGTTTAGCTAATCATATTTGTATATTTTACTTTGCACTCAATAGATACTTGGGATATTTAAAGTCTTATGTGAAAAATAGGGCTCAATCGAAAGGCTTCATAGCCAAAGGTTACTTAGCTGAGGAATATCTTACTTTCTGTTCAAGGTATTTGGATGGAATTGAGACAAGATTCAATCAAGTTGGATGGTTTGATGACTTTTCCAATCATGGTGACTCATATCAAAAGTCATCAACCTTTTCGAAGATAGGTTAACCGGTTGGATAGCCTCACCTTTTATAATTTGAATGTTAAATTAAATTTAGAATTGGATAATTAGAATAGTGATAGTTTCTATTATGTTTTTAAAGTAATTTGAATTAAATGCAAAAATTGTACATTGAATTAGATTTAGGATTGGATAAGTAGAAATTATATAATTATAGCTTCTATTTCATTTTTTTTTTAATGTAGGTTGAATTAGGAGTAGAAATTGTACATTGAATTAAATTTAGGAATAGATAATTAGGAATTACCTAATTACAGTTTCTATTATATTTTTTTAATGCATATTGAATTAGATATAGAAATTATATATTGAATTAGACTTAAAATTGGATAAATAAGAACTACCTAATTATAGTTTTATTTACATTTTTTAAAACTTGTTGAGTTAGATTTGAGATTGAATTATTTAGATTTTTTTATTGACTCATTTCATTGTATTTTTTGAATTATTGAATATTATATATATATATATATATTACACTATTTATACATTTAATTTTTTTTATTAAATTCAATTTTATAGTTGCCGATCACAATGGTAAAAAAATATATAAATTTTCAATGCAATTATTATAAAAATAAAACAATTATTTTCTGATAATTTTTCAAAAATATTTTATAAAATTAAATTTTTGACTGGTAAAAATTTATAAAAAAATA
>JANHAO010007384.1:0-20261 GCA_026873985.1 Saraca asoca
CCGATTAGATAAAATTACATTTGTAACCTCCTCCCTCATTATAAATAAGGGAGGCATGATAAAAGAGAGGCATGATTGTAATCTGGAAATCGAGAATACAAAGAAAAAGTGGACGTAGGGGCCAAAAAATGCCTTTCGCCGAACCACGTTAAACTCCCGGTGTTTCCCTTTCTTTTCGGTTATCCCTCTAAAAACTCTTATTGTTCTTCTGTAACTTTTCTCCAACACGCAGTCAGGGGTGTGATACCACATAACATAGTTGGCCAGATTTTGGTGTCAACAGAAGTGATATTAGCATTGATCAAAAAATAAAACATAAAAAAATGGGTTGGCCTGCAAACTAATCCGATCCATAGGCGGGTCAAATTGGATTGACAGTCTACAGGTCCGTTTTGATGCAGACCTAAACGGGTAGACCCGGTCTGGACAAATTTTGGCTCGGTCCGGTCTAATCCGTCTATTTAACACCCCTGTCTTGAAGTAACTAAATCTGAATTTTCTAGCTAAATCTGAATTTTTTGGCTTGAATATTAATTGATTCAATTCCTTGTTTATATTAATTTGGTGACTGTTACTTACCTTCCCGATGGTGGTTGACACAGAAATTTAATACTGTGGGGGAAACATATATATTCCCACACAAAATTTAAATATTGAGAGATGCCAACAAAAAAATAATAATAATAATAAAAGTGAAATAGTTTAAGAAAACAGCTAATTTGTAATTTTTTACATTTTCATGTATAATTATATAAGTGTCAAAATCTAAATAAAAATAGTATCGTACTTTAAAACTGTAGAGTCAATTTAAATTGAGTTATATTGTGCATGCAGTCATAAAATTAATTTACATATCTATTATTATAAGATTTTCACCTCCAAGCAAAAATTAAGGTGTCGTATTCTTATTAAAAAAATTTCTGTCAAAATTATATTTAATTAAATTACTATATTTATATATTTTATGTTATATAAAATATAAATTATATTTATTTATTGAAATTAATTTTTTTTAAAAATGGTTTTTAAAATTATCAATTAGAGAAATAATATCTGCAACTAATTTCCAATCTATTATAAAATATTTTAAAAAGGATTATTAATTAGAGAAAGAATTATTTGTAACTTGCTTTCAATCTATTAAAAAACAATATTTGCGACTGGTTTTTAATTTGATTTGGCTAATATGATTTTTTATTTCAATTATTTAATGTATATGGGTTCTATAAATTTTTATATGACTAATTATATGATAATTTTATGAGTTAAAAAGAGTACTGCTAATAATACATCAAAGATATAAACATAGAACAATAAAATTGCACGCATAATATATCATCTAAAATAAAAATCCATCAAATACCATTAAAAGTTTTTCTCTCAAAATTATTTTTATAATTTTATATTTTTATTTAATATTTAAATAACTTGCATAATTTTAAAATCTAAATAATAATTTCATAATATCTTTTTATTTTTAAATTATAAATTATTTCAATGATAACTACCTATTATTATCCTTCTATTGAAATTATTTTTTAAAATTATTTGTTTTAAAAAAGAATTATTTATTACAACTGTCTATGACTAATTTCTAATTTTATTTTTTGATTTTACTATTATTAAATTATCTATCCTGAGTAATGCAATTTTGATATCTAATTTAATATTCTTGAAATGATTTACAACTTGGAATTATTTGGTATTATAATTAAATATTTAATATTAAAAATAAAAGCTAAAAATATTTTATATTTCAATGAGTTGAACAATTCAAAATTTAAATAATTTTAATAATATATCTTCTAATTTTTAAATTGTAAAACACTTTGATAAATATTATTTATCCTTATTCTTTATAGAAATTATCTATTTCAATAAAAAATCATCTATATCAGATTTTTAGTTTAAATTTTTTAATAAATTCTGATTTGAATTATATATATATATATATATATGAGCTCTATGTGTATAATACATTTTAATTTTTAATTTATTAGAAAACCCAAAATAAAGAGAGAGTTGTCTCTTACCTTGTGACAATGAAAATGCTGTGATACGTTTTCATTCTAATGGTAGTAGAAAACTTATTTTATATCTTATATATTGATTCTCTACCAAATTTTGGAAACTTCTATTCATTTCTTTTTTTCTTAATAATTATTATTTTCAAATATAAATTTTGTTGGCTTGCGATTGTTTACAGATTATTAGTCTCATAAAACTTATCTTTATTATATTGTTTGTTCAAGGTGTGGACATAAAAGTTCAAATAGATGGAAGACATACTAATATGAATGCATACAGTGTTAGTAACTTAACATTTTTGCTTTCTCCAATTTTAATAATTTCTTATTATTATTAAGCAAATGATCTTAAAGCACGGAAATGCCTTGTAAGTGATGACTTGCCAATGCAGTCAATCCATAGCATGTTTCTGCTGTCAGTATCCATGAATGCATACTGTATAACTGGTGGCTCTCCCAAGGAAGATTCTGTGGAAACTATCTAAAGTGGCTTGAATTCCCTGTACTTGTGTGCAAATACGTTTCAAATCTTGCTCCATGGAGAGGAAGTGAAAAATTTATTGATGAGCTTCAGTTTAAGTGGCTTTTCAGAAAAGGAGATGTTCATAAAGAACAGTAGAAGAGTTAAAAATAATAGAAATGAAGGTTTGCCTTTGACCATTTCTAATTGCTCCTGGCTTTTGTGTTTGTATGGATACAGGTGAATAAAACTGTTAATTTATTAGAGTTGATATATATATAGTATAGAGTACTTACCCAACACATGTTTTCCATTATTTACCCAGAAGAAGTTCAGTTAGAGCATGAGTTTTAGAGCATTATGAACTTTCATTAGTTCATGGTTTCTTTGTGAATATTTCTAAAAGCTACATTTGTAATGACATGAAAATCATCTGACTAAATTTAGCATTCTTATCAAGTATTTGTTTTCATCTAACATGAAATTAAATTTCTAATATTATGTTTTAATTTGAGCACTTTATTAATACTATTACAAAATATAGAAACGACATTATTAAATAAACATCAAATAAAAGGAAAATTGATGTATAAATAGGTGTAATGGTATTTTTGTAAATATAAGAAAAATTACAATGTCAATTCCTATTAAACAACCAATATCAGTTCCTAATATATAACATACGTCTAAACTTAATATCACTTTTAATATTAGTTTCAGTTAAGGAATCGACATACTTTTGAAATTATTTAATATGTAATATTTAGATTTAAACCATTTTTAAAATCTAAAATCTATGGCTTTGTAACTATCAAATTTTTTTATTAATTTATCAATTAAATTCTTATTTGATTATACTTCGAAGAATTTTTTGTAATATATAGTCAAATAATTTTTTTATTAATTTATTAGTTGAATTCATAATCAAATTGTTTACGTAACAATATTATAGTTAATTTTTCATTTTCTAGGACTGTAGAATTGTACAATTCTCTAATGATTATTAATTTCTTCTATTTTACCAAAAGAATGAAATAGTCAAAATAATTCAAAATAAATTGGATGCATTTATATTTTAGTATATGAAGAAAAGTATAGCAGACGTCGATTTTTTTTTTTAAAGAATTGACATAAATGTATAAAATAATTCAAAAAAAATATATAGGTACATGAAGGGTCGTAGATTAGATGATAATTTTATATTAGGAACCACTAAAAATATATGATATTACACATCGATTACAATATAATAACAAACATCTAAAATATCCGCTCATTATAAAAGGCTAAAGTGTCCCATTGGCTCTCATTCTACTCCAACTTGCTCTCAATATTTATTTATTTTTTCCTTTTTCTTTCTTTTTGGTTGCTTAATTTCATTATGCTCGAACTTGCTATGAAGGTTTATAGGTTATTTTTCCTTTTTTCTTTCTCTTTTTTTTCTTAGTTTATGTATAAATGATTAATTTCTTTATCTTTTTTCCCTTTAAATAAAGCATATATATGGATCCTTTAAATAAAAAGATGATGGATGCACTTGATGTGTGTGATGTCTTATAGACTGCCTTTAATGTATATGTTGTATTGTTGTAAGTAATGCTAGCAACTTCAATAATAATATTGTTTTTGCAAGCAATCATAGTAGCTTCAACAACAATAATGTTGTCTTGTTACAAGTAATGCTAATAGCTTTAGCATGTTGTCTTGTTGCAGGCAATCATAACAGCTTCAACAATAATGTTACTTATTCCTTCTATGTGATCCCAATGCTCTTTCTAATATTTTTGTAAAAATGTAACTTGTAGCATGTTTCTATATTTTATTAAAAAAAATTTATAGAGATAACATCATTTTTTTTAACACAAGTCAACATTTTTAACACAATTTGAAGAATTGTAGTTTGCAGCAGAATTCTGTATTTTAAAAAAAATTAATAGAAAAAATATCAATTTTTAACACAAACTGACATTTTTAACACAATCAAAAGAAATTTTTGAAGTAATTAAATATTATTTAATATACAAAATAATTCAATTATTAAAATATTATTTAATGGATAAAATAATTTAAGTATTTAAATATTATTTAATTGATAAAATTTTTCAAAAACTAATCAGCTTTGGACAAATTATTTGTAAAAATATAATAATATACTATTATCCAAAAAAATAGAAAAAATTAATTCAAAAAAATTCATCTCCGATTATTTCATAAATACATTAAAATTTAATATGTCAGTTGTTAGAAAAAATTAGGGTATAAACAAAATAGAAAAAATTCAAGGCTTTGTATTTTTAAAAAAAAATTAATAGAAAAGACATTGATTTTTTAATGCAAACAGACATCTTCAACATAATCCAAAGAAATTTTTGGAGTAATTAAATATTATTTAATATACAAAATAATTTAATTATTGAAATATTATATAATAGACAAATTAATTTAAGTATTTAAATATCATTTAATTGACAAAATTTTTCAAAAAAATAATTAGTCTTGTGCAAATTATTTATGAAAATGTAATAATATATTATTATCCAAAAAATAAAATATAAAAAATTAAAGAAAAAAATCAACTTGTGTTGTCTTATAAATACATAGAAAATTAATACGTTGGATGTCGTAAAAAATTGACATATAAACAAAATTAAAAAAAAAAACAAATAAAAAGTTAATGATCGAGTAATATGAAACTCTGGTGGTTTTTTTATAGATATGATGAAAATTAATATGTCAATTTTCTATAGATATGATGAAAATTAATATGTCAATTTTCATAAAAAATTGACATTTTAAGTTTATATGTTGCTTTATTATAAAAATTGATATAGGTGCATGGGATAGACATTGATTTCTTATTTATAACCAACATCTAAAGTCTAGGTTTCTTCACAAATACGTCAGTTCTTCGAACTCCTCTCATTTGCTTTCCCTTGTCTGAAATATTTACAAAATCATTCTCAAAATTTTTCTGTATTTTTCATCACTATCTTCAATTATTATATTTCAAGTCCATCTCTGATTGAGGTAGAGAACTTCGTTCTTCTTACACTATATTCGTTTTTTCCTAGCTAAGTTATATCAATGTTTTTTTTTATATGTTTTTTTGGCGTTGTACTTTGCTAATGGTTTATATTTTAGGGTTTAGATTTTTTTTTCTCTTTTATTTCTTAGTTTGTTTATTGGAAATGATTTTAGTTATGATTTAGTTTTTTGCTGTGTTTATTGACATATCTTGTCTGGTCATGTATGCCTTGTTTTGTATTACTTCGCAAAGTGCTTAGGAATACGTGAAAATTTTCTTTGTAGTCTATGTAATATAAACCAAAACTTGCAACATAATCATTTCCCATTCAAAATCATAAAATGCAGTCCATGAAAACTATAACTTAGGACATAATCTACATTGTATATAACCTTGGAAAGCTTATTCCGATTCTGCATTAACATTCAAAATTTTTATCAATAACCAAAACTTGGAATGTAATATACATAAAAATAAAATTAATATAATAGTTTTGTAAGGTTAACTTCTTTTTCCTTTTTTTTTTCTTTTAAAAAACCATATGAATCCTTCTCAGCATATTGACAAGAGTACAAAAGGTGCTACCATTATGAAAGAAATGACCCTTATACATAGTAGAGGAGAGAAGATGAAGATTGACTTTAATTCTAAAGGTTAGGCATTAGGGATGAATCATCAAAATATAAGAGTTATATTGGAATGTTGGTACGCACCAAAGTGCCAATCAATATTAAGTAGTGGAAAGAAGTATGATCTTTATATGTGTTGTCTTGTAACCCATATTTGATGTTAATGTGAGGAAGAAAAAAGAAGTCTTAAAGCTTGTTGGTGAGCAGTGGAAGGACTTAAAAAATTAGTTAACAATGGATCACATCACCGTCAAAAGGAAAGATGATGAAAAACCTCTTAAAAAATACAACTTTCTCTATCAACAAGTGTAAAATGATTTTGTGATGCAGCACCAATTCATGGCTTTTTAGGTAACTTTTGTTGGTCCCTGTAGTGATATAACTAATAAATAGATCTTTCCCTTATTTCAATTAAGAAATTTATATGCTCTTTATTGTAGCTAGGATTCTAAAAGAATTTAACAATATTGTTAATTTTAATCTAAGTATGCAAATGGTTTGTTTCAATTAGGACAATAGAAGATTTTACCATTCAAGAATTATATCAGATTGATAAAGATTAGAAAAGTAATGTACAATCTAGAAATCAGATTAACAACAATGCAATATTTAATGCAACAAAAATTTAAAAATATAAAATCTATGATTAAGCAAGAATATAAATGCAAAAATTAAAGAATTGAGACATAGATTTTTAAAGTGCTTCAACTTGAATTGAAACTACAATTCAAGTCTACTCCATTAGATCAATACTTAACCGTATGATCATTTTTATTAACTAAACATAGGAATTTTACAGGGCTCCTATTGACCACTTTTACAACAAGAAATTAACAGACTCTTGTAATACCTAAGATACAATAATTCTAAATCTAACCTAACTATGATCAACTTCACAGTTAAGGAGATCTAACTAGAATTCAATACACCTACTACAAATTGCAATCAACCTCACAATCTCAAAAGGATGCAAAGGGAAAATTAACCTTTTCTTTTGTATTTAGATTTCTAACCCTAGAAATCTTAAAGAATAAAATAAGATAGAGTTTAGAAATGCAAATAGTGAAATTTAGATGCCAATCTCAACTATCTATGTAGAAATCAATTTCTAATTTCTCAAGATTTACCTAAATCATTCAATCCAGGTGAGGTATAGAAAATAGCAAATAAGAACTTTAGATTTTTCTCAGTTTTTACTATTGTGTATTCTGTAAAGTTGTTTTTTGAAGATAGGGTCTGGTCTATTTATAGTTGAGTTAGAAAATAACTGATTTTCGGTCGATTCATGAATCGATTTGTGAAAGTTATAACAAACTTTTAACTAACTAATCGATTTGTAAATTGATTTAGATCATCTTAAAATTCATCCATGAATCGATGGACGAATTGATTCACATAGTTTTGAAAACAAATCTCAAATCGATTATAGAATCGATTTAGAAATATTCCAAACCTTCAGTAAGAAATTTTTTTTCATGAATCGATTGATGAATCAATTCGAGTGTATTTCACAAGTTTTTAATATGAATCGATTCTTGATTCGATTTACAAATATTCCAAACCTTTGGTAAGAAAATTTTCTTCATTAATTAACTAATGAATCAATTTGAGTGTATTTCAAAAGTTTTTAATATAAATCAATTCTTGAATCAATTCGCATAGTGAAAAATGATTTTTACAAAAGTTTTGACTTGTGAAAGAGTATGTAGAAAATTTGTTTGAAAAAATTATTTTAAGTAATTTGTTTTACCTCACTATAAGTTATTTTTAGAAAATATACTTGAGCAATTTGAAAGTAATTTCTATTACAAAAGATCCTAAGAAATGGAATCAAAGCTTAATACTAAAGTAGATCTATTGATCATGACTTTAATCAACTTTGAATCCAGCAAAACAAATAAACACTCAAAAATAAAGTCAGCTCATAATAATAATTAAATTGTTTTCCTAAAATTATTTTTCAATCATCAAAACTAAAGAAAAGGTATAGCTAGGCTAACAAATTTGACCATCTTAGCTTATAATTTTTCAACTATATATTATAAATAATTTGACCATTGTTGTAGGTATTTTTGGAATCATGTCAGTGGGCTAGCAAAAGCCCAACAAATGAGTCCAATTAAAAAAGGCCCAACTCATCCAAGATTGAGGTCGTTAGATGAAAGCATAAAATCGCTAGACATGAACTCATATCACATGTCCAAGGCAGTAGCTCTAGCTTATTGAGGATGAGGCATAACTCGTAGGTCAAAATATGCCACCTTGACCATCATCTAGAAGATCTCTATGGTTAAACACAAGGTGGGACCAACTTGCATAGATTAACTTGCAAACATCAACTTGTAGCAATCAACTTGTAATTAATTAATTATTCTTTTCAATTATTGGTTTATGTTCAAATTGTAACACCCTAACAACTGTAAATAAGGGTTAGAATCATTGTACAGAGGGAGGGGATAGAACCAATAGAGAGGAACAGATACTCTAAAAAGGAATAGAGGATCACACAACAAAACAAATACAAATACTCTGTAGAAATAGGCAGAGAAATATAATAACCGTAGACATAAGGGTCAATTGACTTTAGCCTAACTACGTTAAAAACTCTTAGTGTCTCATTATTCTTCCTCTCTCTCTCTCTCTCTTTTACACTCACCTAATTGCAGTTTGGGGTTTACTGAACTTACTGGTTGAGCGAATTTCATCATCAACAACCATCTTATCAGTTACTTTTTTTGTCAATAGGATATATGTGCAACCACTAACGAGAGATAAGCAAAACCAAATATAAACATAGGCTATTTTGTGATGGATAAGTGAAGCTTGAGCAAGCTTTAATGAAAGAAAAGCTTGCAGAACAACAAGCTTCTAATCAGTCTGATTCATAAGTGATTCCATATTATTGATAGTAGATTTTGGTTAAGCTCAAATCCAACCAACAGAAGGGGTTCTTTTAGAACTCAAGCCATTTCCCGATTGTTGAGGCAGTAAAAAAGTGCTGAATGGCAAGAGGAAAGAGGAGAAGAATGAAATACACACAAAAGTTTAACATGGTTTGGCCAAATCCAGATGGCACCGGACCCTACATCCACAGAGATGTTTTATTATACTGAAGGAGTGTTTATAGAGTTTTGGCTAAAGTTTTCGACAAAGTTTCTACTAGTATTCTCTTACTTACCTATTTTTACAAAGGTTCTGACCCCCCATTTATAGAAACATGGAGGGTTAAAAATGGAACTAAATAAATTGTACATCTGTTATATCAAATATTAAATGTACAAGACTACCTAAAGTACTATAGACTGGATTCTATAGGTTACTTTCTGCGTGTGGGGCCCGATGGCCGTATTTTACAAAATGGCAGTGCAAGTTATTTGTGGGCCTTGTGCTCAACCTTAGCGAGCTTCTAGCTAGGTGAGATTGCATCCTGTGAGCTCAAGCTGGTATGCTGAGGTTGCTGCTAGCTCGTGACCTCAAGCTCATCCAGCAAGTTCGGGTCCTCAACAAGCCGAGGTCCTTTGCGCAGTGACCTTATGATCTGATGAACTCATTCCTTTGTTAAACTCAGCTCTTTCTGGGCTTTTGCTAGCCCACTACGTAGTGCCAAATTCTACTAATAGCACATATATTGACATGAATTGTATAAGAGAGTTAGAGTCAACACAAAAAGTGAATATACGATTGAAGAAAGTCAAATAGTTATTGAGAAAATTGTAAGTAATTTACAAGTGTTAATTGCTATGATCAAAAGATGGAAGAAATCTTTGATTAGAAGATGGTAGCCTACATTCAAAAGATAGGCATGCAATCACTCACCAACCCAAGGCCCCATAGATGATGAGGTAGATATGCACCTTCCTCCCCCTATCTAGTAGTGCGAAAACCAACTGCCTAGGAGACCCTAACCCATTTACAAAACCACCAAAGGTAAATGACTATCATTAAAAGTTTAAAATTTCTTTATTATGTAAGTAGTTTCTAATATTTTCTATAAAAAATAACATTATAAATTTTTCAAGTTATTTTTTTTCCATATAGGAAAGAATTAAATATCTTCTAGCTTTAGCACCAAGTAATGTACAATGGCATATGGAGGGGCTTTTTCATAGTCACACCTTCCATTGCCAACAATTGTCGAGTCATAAAGAAAAGGTCTTTGTTGACACCTTATTGGATCAGGGTGCAAAATTATTGCTGCCAACAGATGAACTAAAGACACTGGACTAAGCAATTTGAGATTTACATCACATGGCCAAAGAATTTTATTAATTTGGCTACAAAGGTATCATTTTCTATTTAATAAGTAATTTTTTTTAGAAGACCCAATTTTAATATATTTTTAATATCTAAATTTCAAAATTTTATGCATATCAATAAGACATTTTACCAAGAAAAGAGTTAGTAGAAAGGGAGGATGCCAGGGAGGTTGAGAGTAAACAGACTAACAAATTAATGACTCAACCAATTGATCAGTCAACTCAAACCCAAGAGATGTTTTTGTTAAACCAAAGAAAAGGTTATCTATTGTGACTAAGAAGCTGGTGAATGATGATTTCATCCAAATTCAAATGAATGTCAAGATTATGGGTAATTAGTGTGAAATTTTTGTGACTAAAGACAACATCATGCAACTCTTAGCTATGGAAGAGATAAATATATTTTGCATTAAAGTTTTTGAAATATGAGTTTACCTTTAACTTTTAATTCATAATTTTATTTATATTATACAGTTCAAAGTGTTTTGTTAACTATTTTCTTTATTTCCTTGTATATGCTTTTGTATCGTAACTGTGAGACCAAGGCATTGGATGCTAGATTTCTATATCCATAGTTACTTGCACCAACAGGCTCCACCTATGGCAAAAAAACAACACACATCATGAAAGTCCTAAAAATTAGAAGTAATGTATTTTTGCACCGTTATCGAGTCATAAGTATCTAATATGATATTTGATATTTTGTTATTATAGGCATCATTTTATTTGATATTTTGTTCTTATAGGTATCATTGGATGCTCTATGTAATTTTTGTAGAAAGAAATGTTATTTACTAGCTTGATCCCTTGGAACATCCATTGCACAAGAATATTAAAATCTTAGTTGAATCATGAGTTATTTTGTAAAGTAAAATTTAGTTTTGGGATTTATATTATCTATGATTTCCTTTATTAATATATTGATTTCTTGTATGAATTTGGTTAAACAAATATATTAAGATTTATTATATGATGGGCAACAATAGGAAAAAGTCTAATACAAAATGGATCACCTTACAAGTAAGTTTTTTTTTTTTAATCATTGAATACCTTTTATAATAATCTAAATAGTTTCATATTTGATTGAAATAGTTATTTGAGTACATATATTTGATTTGTTATAGTGCCCTCGTCAACAAGGAAATGTGAAGCGTGGATACTTTATATTGAGGTATATGAGAGATATAATCACTTAAATGAAGGATCCATAAGAGGCATAATAATTTGATTTGGATCTGTTGAGATTTTTGTTACAAAAATTATTATGTTACTTTGTGATATATAGATATGTAATTTGTTGTATGTATAACTATTTTGCAGTACTTTGGTGATACCAATCTTTACACTTAAGCTGAAATTGACTAAATTTGAAATCAATGGGTTGGGTTTCTCTCATACTATTGTGATAATTACCAATAGAAAAATTGTAATGCATTGAAGGTTTTGCAGTACTTTGGAGATATCTATTGTAATGAAAGTTGTAAAATTGTAATGAATTATATGCTTTTTTTTTAAAAAAAGATGAGTTAAGAGAAACAATGTCAGTTTTTAGTTCTTAATGATTTACACGTCAATTTCAACATATTGACCAATGTCTAAAATAAAAATTATTACATATAATATTAGATGTCTACTTTTAAAAAAGACTCGTTAAAAGAAATGATGTTGATTTTTGATACAAAACCAACGTTTAAAGTCTCCACAAATTAGATGTAATATTAGATATATCTATTTTTTTAAATACGAATTAAGAGAAATGATATTGGATTTTTAACAAAATCTGTCATCTAAAGTCTCCACATATTTTAAATTAGATATAATATTAGAAATCTCTATTTTTTTTTTCAAAAATATATTTTAAGAGAAATTATGTCAATTTGTTTTTCCTAAAACCAACATTTAAAGTCTCTAAAAGTTGCATTTTATCAATATATATTATATTGAGTTATGAATAATCTATGATTATATATGAATAGTTTTTTTTTCTTTTCTGAAGATGATAATTATATTTAGTAGATTCAGTAACAACTTATGAGTTATCATTATTTTTTTTTTACTTTTGCAATACTTTAAAGGAGATACAGTTAGGAAAGTCTCCACATACTTTAATTAGATAAATATATTAGAGATCTCTATTTTTTAAAAAAAAATGAGTTAAGAGAAATAACATTGATTTTTTTTAACAAAAACATATGTCTAAAGTCTCTATACATTTTAATTAGATGTTATATTAGAGATCTCTATATTTTTTTTTAAATATACGAGTTAAGAGAAATGATATGAGATTTTTAACAAAAACCAATGTTTAAATTCTCTACACATTTTAAATTAGTTATAATATTAGAGATCTCTATTTTTTAAAACATTTTGTTAAAACTCAAATTATTTTGTCTAATTTTATTTATAAATAAAATTTATTATCTAACTATTAATAACTTCTATTCCTAATCAAATAATTCAATTATACTAAGATTGTAAAATATTTCAAGAATTTGATAATATTAAATTGGACAAAATAATTCAATAATTTAAGCATTATTTAATGGACAAAATAATTTAGAAATGAGCAATTTATTTATGAAAATTGTAATATATTATCTAAAAAACAAAATGGGCAAAAATAATTCAAAATAAGTGAGATGTGGTGGTAGAAAAATATACATGTAAATGAAGATTAAGACGTCAGTTCTTACTAAAAATCGACGTAAATTTTTTTTCATTTATTTAGAAGTTTTCACAAAATGGACTGTCACTTTCACTTTCTTCCCAATTTAAAATCATAGTTTTCTCCAGTTTTATCTCTAACAATTTAAAGCACTCTCACTCTCTCGTCGACCATAAAAGCCTAGCTCACTCTCACTCTCTTTCTTTCTGTAGTTTGAACTAATCTCTTTTGTCTTGCTTTCTCTTTGTTTCTAGGTAACAACTGCTTTTCTTTTTAAATTTTATTAATGATTGATATTGTGTGGACGAGATGAATTGTTTGCTAAGTATGTTTCATTGTGTGCCCTAGTTGTTTTTTAATTGTATGTTGCTTATGTTTAATTGTGTGCCCTAAAGTAAAGACATATATTATAGTTAGAATACAAAAATGCCCTAATACATTTCAAACATAGGAACATACCTAGGACATAGCTAACTTGTTTTTTTAACATGTTTGGGATTGTAAATTTGTAATTGTAGCTTTAGTTTCTTCATCACAAACAAAGTCTAATTGATTTAATTTTGTAAATAAAAATTTAAAATATAATTGATTTAATTTATTAACATGAGTCCAACATTGCATTGTTTTTTAATTGTGTTCAATTTTGGATAGTCATGGATCGTAGGTGGATGTTTATTGATTAGCTGAGTGAAAAATATGCAAATGGGGTTAAGGAGTTTATTAGATTTACTGTTGATCAACATGCTGCAAATAGTAATGAACTGATTAGGTGTCCATATGTGATATGTTGTAATGTTAAGAGAATGAAAGCCAAGGAAGTAACAAATTATTTATTTATTCATGGCATTGATAAAAGGTATACATAATGGATATAGAATGGTAAAAGTGAATTGTCTAGTGTGTTTAATAGTTATCGAGACAAGAAAGGGTACCAAAATGATAAGATTAATGTAGGTTTGCATGATTGATTAGAGGATATAGTTCATGATGTTGTTGAAGATAATTTTATTGAGCGATCATATATCCTTGAAAGCTTGTTGAGTGATGCAGAAAAGCCTTTGTATCTAGGTTGTACTAAATTTACATGATTATCTACTGTGCTAAGATTGTTCAACTTGAAAGCGAGGAATGGGTGGAGTTACAAGAGTTTCACGACCTTACTTGAAGCATTGAAAGATATGCTTCCAGAACATAAAGAATTTTTGAATCGTACTTATGAGGCCAAGAAAATCTTATGCTCAATGGGTATGGAATATAAGAAGATACATGTTTGCCCTAATGATTATATACTGTATTGAAATGAATACAAAAGTTTACATGAGTGTCCAAAATGTGGGGCATTACATTACAAATTGAAAAAGAATGATGCCATGAAAAATAAAAGGGCTTTGACTAAAGTGTTACGGCATCTTCCAATAATACTAAAGTTTAAACACATGTTTGCTAATACAAGAGATGGCAAGAACTTAATATGGCATGCAAATCGAAAGATTTCTTATGACAAGCTTCGACATCCAGCTAATTCTCCTCAATACTTGATTCATTGTTCCCTAAATTTGGGTGTAAAGCAAAAAAACCTTAGGTTTGGACTTTATATAGATGAAATGAACCCTCATGATGACCTGAGTAGCAAACATAGCACATGGCCTATTTTGTTGGTGATTTATAATTTGCCTCCTTGGTTATGTGTGAAGCACAAGTATATAATGTTGTCATTGATGATTTCAGGCCTCAAACAACCAGGAAATGATATAGATGTCTTTTTGACATTGCTTATTAGAGACTTAAGGATGATGTAGAATGAAAGTGTGTTGATGTTTGACATATATCATCAAGAGTTTAACTAATTGAATGCATTGCTCTTTTACACAATAAATGACTTTCTAGCTTATGAAAACTTTTCTAGATAAAGTATCAAAGGACATAAAGCATGCCCTATTTGCTAGAATGATACATTTTCTTGTTAACTTAAGCATGTAAAAAAGATAGTGTATCTCATTCATTGAAGAGTTCTTTCCTAGTCTAGCCATTGTCATAAGAAAAGCTTTCAATGGGTTACCAAAAGAAGGAAAAGCTCTAATGCCATTAACTGGGGAACAAGTTTATGAACAAGTAAAAAATATTGATGTCATTTTGGCAAGCCCTATACACTTGCTAGTAATAAGACTTTGTGGAAAAAAGTCCATATTCTTTGATCTTCCATATTGACAAATATTGTTTGTGAGACATAATCTTGATGTAAGGCATATGGAGAAAAATATCCTTGATAGTCTCATTAGAAGCTTTTTAACATATCAAGTAAGACCAAGGATGGAGTCAAAGCCATACTAGACTTGGTTAAAATGACAATACGAAAGGAATTAAGCTAGAGAAGAAGGATCAATGTACATATTTGTCTTCAACTTGTCATACTATGTCTAAAAAGGAGAAAATAAGTTTCTATGAGTGTCTACATGGTGTTAAGGTACCGTAGAGGTATTCTTCAAATATCAGAAGCCTTGTTTCAATAAAAGATTTAAAATTAGTCGGTTTGAAGTCTCATAATTGTCATGCTTTGAAATAACAATTATTATCAGTGGCTATCCAATTATTATTGCTAAACATGTGAGACACATCATTACTAGACTTTGTTTTTTCTTTAATGCAATGTTTAACAAAGTCATTGATCCTAAGAAATTGGATGAATTGTAAAAAGAAGTTGTTGTTACACTGTGTCAACTTGAAAAGTATTTTCCACCTTTCTTTTTTGACATCATGGTGCATCTAGTTATTCATTTGGTGAGAGAGATAAAACTTTATAGACCAGTTTATTTGAGGTGGATGTACCTATTTAAGTTATATATAAAAATCCTAAAAGAGTATGTGAGGAATCGACTTCAGTGTGAAGGATGTATCGTTGAAGGCTACGTAGCTAAAGAGGTGGTTGAGCTCTGCAATGAATACTTATCAAACGCATAAGTTATCGGAGTTCCTAACTCTTGCTATGAGGGAAGGATTATAGATAAAGGCATACTAGGAATCCAAATGGTGAGCACCAATCATGAAATATAGTTACAAGCAAACCTTTACATCCTATATAATAATAAAGAAGTGGAGCCTTACTTGAATGAGCATATGACCTTTACACGAGAGCATAATTGTGGACAAAATGAACAGTTAGTACAAGTTAAACATAACCATTCCTTTATCACTTGGTTCTAGAATTGAGTTTATTTTTTATAAGCATAAACACCAAATGATATTTCTGAAATTATAAGATGGTTAGCCCAAAGGCAGTATCGAGGTTTTATCTTATTGTGGATATGATATTAATGGGTATTCTTTCTACACAATGGAACAAGATGATAGGAGCACTATGCAAAATAATGGGTTTACTTTGGTGGCTTAGTCAATGCATGTTTCTAATTCCAAAGATAAAAGCCCTGTATACATGAATATATCATATTACGGGGTCATTGAAGACATATAGGAGCTTAACCACATCAACTTCAGAGTGCTTATTTTTTAATGTAAATGGGTTAAAGAATAATAACAGCATTCAAGTCGATGAGTTAGGATTTACGTTGGTGGATCTTAATATGGAGAGTCAAAGGGGAAGTCATTCATAAATGGCATCCTAAGTAAAATAGGTTTTTATATTACAAACCTGACTGATAAAAAGTAGCCTATAGTTCTTCAAGGGAAAGATGGGTTGCTAGGGATAGGGCTAAAGAAGAGATAAGTAATGATATTAAAGAGACCTTTTTTTTTACTCTTCAAGACTATCTCCAATGAATGGTAAAGGTAACTTGAAGGAATTATACGTGCAAGATGATCATAGTAAAAAGATATGGGTTAAAAATCCTCCTAAAGAAAAAAATTTGGAAAAACTGGAGGTAATTGATAGTGTTTATTGTATATGTAGGTAATTATATAATTTTCAGTTTACATGTTTATACTTGATTATGTATTTATTAAAATAAAGATGACTTAATAATAAAATTATTTAATTTCAGTGGAGTAGAAATTGCTTCAGGAAGGAATTCAATCATCTAATAATAATATACAATTTGTATAGCATCTTGAATGGTTTTGTGTTAGGTTTGAATGCTATAACCAGTTCATAAATTTTATTTAGTTGTTTATATGATATATAGATGTCATTTTGCTAATTTCATAAAAAAAATAATTTTTTCAAGTAAATTGACTCTTATGAATTGTATATATAAAAATGTAGCTTAGACTTATATGGATAAACACAACAGCACTTGAAATATTTCTTACCTAAAGCTCTCATCAATGTTAGAAATTACATTACAAGAGAAGGTTTAACTAAAGGAGAAGTACAATTGGGTTAGTTTACTTAAAAAGTAAGTAAATGATTATTATATATAGACTTGTTGTTAATTTAGCATGTTTTAATTTTAATTTAGTTTTGTAATATTTTGAATTTTTTGTTGATCCAATAAAATGTTTAAAAATGGAATTGTATTGCGTGATTGTAGATTTTCGTTCAATTGTTGATTCTACAAAAATGTAAATAATAGTAGATTTCTGTAAAAATGTAGTTAGCTAGCAGTAGGTTTCTATAAAAAATGAAGCTAACGGTAGGTATTTTTTTTAAGAGAAAAGATGTCGATTTTTGTACGAAATCGATGTCTTTTTTTTTAACACAAATGATGTCAATTTTTATAAATAATAGATGCCTTTCGTAGTCGTTAGTGATTGAGAAAAGATACCAATTATTTGCATAACTAACATCTTTAGTGATTGATAAAAGACATTGATTTGTTATAAAAACCAATGGTTTTAGTAAAAAAAAATGCATCAATTATTTATAAAAAATGGACGTGTAAAAATTTTTTTCAAATAAAAAAAATCAGATGTATATTAAAAATCGATGTCGTTTCTTAGTTTACATGTCAGTTAAAAAATTAATATGGATTTTTCTAACCTATCACATTGCTCAAATAGATGTCAGTTTCCAAATCGACGTCTCATGTGTGAAATAACTGATTATAAGTGTGTTAATTGTTTTACCAACTTTATAGCTTGAAACACATATTTTTTAAACAAAAAGTTCAAAACATTAAATAAAGAGTAAAATACACTTTATCCTTACAAATTATGCTTTAGTGTCAACTTACCCTATCAACTTTAAAACCTGACATTTAATACCCTTAAAATTTTTAAATTAAATGAAACTATCAACCAAATGTTAATTTTAACATAGATTTATACTTTTCAATTGTCTCCCTCATTTGCTTGAGTTACAAGACATAGCTAAAATTTTTAGAAATATTGATTGGGTTCTGGTTTCTTTTTCGTTCCATTGGTTTCTATTTAGAATTTGTTCATTTTCTAATTTTCTCTATTCAATTAACTCTTGAAAGAATTCTTCCTGCTTACTATTCAGGCTTACTTTGCTCAAAATTAATGAGCTATCGTTAACATTATAAGCATGTAGCATGTATGACTTGACTTGTTCGACAAATATCGAGCAATAGATGCCGTTGTTTTAATTATTTCGATAAAACAAGTGAATTGCAATATATAGTTCTATTCAAAACAAATACAAAGAATTAAAAGAAAAAAAAGTAATTTATGAAATCAAAAGTATAAAAAATTTAGAAGAGTACCAACTAATTTGAATGATCAAAACAATATTAATTAGTACAAAATACGTCATGAAACTTAACATCTTATCTTTGTTTCATTAACTTTATGGAAAACTTGCATCATAATGCAAAAGCAATAGTTCCATTAAATTTTTAATTAAATATTTTATTTTAATTATCTTTTGAGTATTATAGTAGTTGTGGCACTTATCTTTACTCAAATATCACTATGCAATTAGTGTTTTCCACTAGGCAACAGAGGACAAGTAAGAAGAACTTTTATTTTTTTTATTTCTTTTTCTTTTCCATTTTAATTCAAATAGTGGATAGAACTTCTGATTTTTTTTTAGTCTTCTAATTCAAATATTTTTCTTTTTTTTTCTATATTAAATGATTTATATACAAGCAAACAATTATATTTATATAGAAATAAAATACTTATCAACACATTATTAGTAATATTTAATTTTGATTTGATAGATAATGTCAATATAAAAATTCTAACTTTTGAATTTTCATATTATTTTTCAATATAAATGTTGATGGTGGATTTCGGTTCGGTCCTGAATCTAGCCAACCAAAAAAGTTCCAAAGACTCAAACTGCAATCTAGTTGAGTAAGTAGAGAAAAGAGGAGACAGAGAGGAAGAACCAAAAGAGGGCAGAAGGGTTTTTAACGTGGTTTGGCCAAAACTGAGTAGCATCGATCCCTATGTCCATGATAGTGTAATACCCGAAAAATTAAGAAAAATAAAAAGAGAAATTTAAAATAAAATTTAAACTTTAAAAGGACTAAACTGAAAATTTTGACAAGGACCAAAGTGAAAAACTTTGTTTTCGGGTGGGGAAACTTTCGAAATAAAGCAAAACTTTGGGGCCAAAATGAAATTTTTGAAAAAAAAAAGATTTTTTTTCTAGAATTTTCCAGCCCCCCCTCGTGACTTCTTTTTCTTCTTTCTTCTTCTTTTCAAGCTTCTCAAATTTTCAGCTCTCTCTCTCTCTCTCTCTCTCTCTTCGGCTTCTTCTCCTTCCTCCGTCTGTTCCTCTAAACTCTGGCCTAGTTTCGATGTCTCCCGGCCGTTTGCAAGCTCCGGTGTATCGTTGGGAAGCTTAGCTGGAGTTCGGCGTTGCTTCTTCCTCCTCCGCGGTGCTGCCTCCATGCAGCTTCGGTGGACACTGTTCCTCCTCGTCGGAGCCGTCACGAGCAGCAGCAGCTTCCTCCTTCTTCTCTCTTTCCGGCGAGATCTCGTGGTCAAAACCCAACAGCAGCCAAAGCATCTCCTCTCCCCTGTGTTAGGCGCTGATTCGATTAGCCTTAGGATGTGGGTCACCGACGGAGTTTTGGCCGGCGGCGAGCTGAGGGTTGACTCTTCTGGACCTGGTGAGTAATCCTAGATCATCAAATTTATTTTCTAGTAACTCTAGAGTTGATTTCTCAAAATATTGTGTTAAAAACTCCAAATAGTGCAAATAGTTCAACAGTCTCCATAGGCTCACCGGTAGCATTCCAGCTCCGGTCGAGCTGCATATTGACTCTTTAGACCCTAATGAACAATCATAGAACAAAAGATTTATTTTCTAGTAATCGTGTATTAAGATTTCA
>JANHAO010007385.1:0-20229 GCA_026873985.1 Saraca asoca
CTCAACCAAGCAATGGCTGGAGGTAACTCGATCTCCCTTTGCTTCCGCTGTACATTATTTATGATGTATGTGAAACCCAACATGAACATCAGAACCATCATCTACATGAAATCATGTTCATAGTAAGCTGTTCACCTGTGAACCAGAACTACAATAACGGAAACATCATTCTGTTCATTTATTCTGTTGCAAATTTATCCCTGAAAGAACAGTAATACAACAAGGCTTGGTTGTTATGCCTTGTTGCTTTGTTATCCTAATATTAATTGAGAAAGCATCTGTATCGTATGATATATTCCAAGAAAAGGTTTCTCTTGAGCTGCTATCTTTTGTTCTTGTTATAGGTCACATAGTCAGTACTTATCACTCATCCTCACACACACACACACACACACACACTCTTAAAATGATAGATTGAGAGAAAGAGAGACTCTATGTCAATTCAAGTTGGTGCATATGCAGGTCGCTTTATGTGCTATACTACTCACAATGAATAATTCTTTCCCACTTGAATATGATGTTTGCTAATTGAAAATTAAAGGATACGCAAGTTGGAATCGAGAGGGTTTGAGGATCTTATTGCTCTAACACTCTAAAGAGGATAATGTATACTTATGTGGCAAGTGCAAATTCACTATCTTAATGGAATTAACTTTTGCTTTGTAAGAACATTATCAATGGATTGTTATGCCTTAATTATTAAATTTTAGTTGAATTTGGAAGTTTGTGTTATTCCACTACGCGAATTTTATTAGTGCAAAATTTTAATTTTTTAATCAAATTTTAACTTTTTTCCCATGGAATTTCTCATGGTTTTATAAAATTTCCTAAGGATTTTCTCACGGGAAAAAAATGTTTCCCACGGTTTTCTCACTAATTTTTTATTCTTTTTTTTTTTTTTAATTTTGGCCCCAAAATCACAGGGAAAGTCACAGAAAAATTCATGAGAAATTATATATGAAAATCTATGAAAATGATTTTTCACATCTAAATTTGTACAATTGTTTTTAACATGGGAAACAAAATTTCCCATGGTTTTTTCATGTTTTTGTCCATAGAGTTTTTTTTTTTTGTAGGAAAAAGAGGTGCTCGTAAAAAAACGTCGTTGAAGTGAGTTGCGTGTCATTGTAGAACACTTTATGGAGTAATTGCTAGCTCATGCTCTGCTCACCTTCGGGAGAGTTTGATGTGGGTGTTCATTGAGCACATTATTGAGGCAAGCTGCGTGTCATTGAAAAGCACTTCATAGAGTAATCATTAACTCTCGCTCTCTTTCCCGCCACAAAGAGAGTTTGATAAAGGTGTTTACTAGGTGAGATATTGAGGCAACATTAAGCCAAGCTGAGCTAGGTGCCACTTGGAATATTTTCGATGATTCTTCTAATGGTTGTGGAGATGCATTGTTGTGTGAAACCACAAGTTGAAAAGTTTGGGATCAAGGCAAAGAAGGTGTGACTTTACTCTATCAAGTTGAAACACTTGACATCATACGGCATGGCAACTAATTGTGGAATCATGGATCCTTTTAGTTGAAGAACCATGGACCAAGTCCATCATAGCCTTGGCTTTTGTTCTACCAAGATAGAAAGCTTAGTACCACAAGCACATGGCTATCGGCATGGAATTGGTGCTATATAGAGTGGTATTTTTTTATATTTGGATGTTGAGCAGTGGCTTTGGCGAATGGCAAGCCATGAAAGCTATTGAAGAACAACAATGTGGCAATTGTGAAGATATGAATGGACATTAAGCCTTAGAGCCCCGCAACATAAGCATAATAATGATGATTATAAATATATAAATGTATATTAGATCATTCGAACCTTGCAACATAAACACCGCAGTATTAAGAGTCTGTCATCATAAATATAAAAGAAGATTGAGAGTCTGTCATCATAAATATATAATAAGATTGAGATTCTGTCATCATAAATATATAATATAATAAGATTATGAGCCCTTAGAGCTCAAGACAAAAGCTTAAAATAATAAACATGGTAGGAGTTTGTCAGCATAAATATATAATAGGATTAAGAGTCCTTGGAGCCTAGGAAAAAAGGCAAAAAACAATAAACATGACTAATACAATTTCTTGTACCCTCCTCCTTATTATTGGGGGAGATCAACGTGGGTTTGGCATAATAAGCAGCTGAGATGAGTTGGGTCCTTGTAGGTGAATGATCTTCGAATCTTGTGTATTGGATGATTGATACTTCTCTTACCCTCCTCCTCGCCATAGGAAGAATTTGATATGTAATTTGAGTGTTGTCGAGTGATGCTTGAAGTTGTATGGTTTTTGGGAATTTTTGAAATTGAGTGTTCCTTAGTTTAGGTAATTGCCATTTGAAAGTGGAAATAATCTTCCCCCAATAAATATAAGATGATCATCATGCTTGTAATAAGACTTGTAATAATGTATAAAATGAATTAGAAGCTAGTGTAAGGAACTTACTTGGAGTGAGGCAGCTATGCATTTTGTATCTAAAAAGCTGTGAACAACTTGACTTTTTGGCATATGCGCTTCTCAAAAAGGACATCTGTCTCTAATTGACATTTGGCGCTCAGCCACAAAAGAGCCATGACACATGAACAACTAGTGAGCAATTCTCTTAGTCTAACTCGAAGATTCTCATATTCTAACAATAACCTCAGGTAACAATAACCTTAGGAGGGCTTGATCTCCTATGACATGGTTTTAAGTGGGTGAATGAATACAATAAATAAATTAGATTTTTGAAAGAGAAAAGCTTGATACACTCTTATTTTAAGAGTGTGATGAACACAATTTATATCCTTTTATACTTAGTTTTTTGTCATGTTTACATACTTGATTACATATTTAAGATTGGTTTTCTGATTTGGTAAGTTTTTGTGCTTAATTAAATTTATTCGGTAAATTTATATTATTTCAAACTGTTTGAGGTTTTTAAGTATATTTGGAGTTTTGGGCTTTGATTTTGGGTAATTTTTGTGTCTTTGAAAAGATAAGAAAGAGAGTTAAAAATGTCATGAAGAGCTTAAAGCCTAGTTCAGATATTTTGGAGGTGAAATGTAGCTTAGAAGCTGAAACAAAGTGCAATGCTCTAACTCAAAATTAGTCCCAATGTTTTTATCATAAGTGGAGCTCCACTCATCATTTTGGTGCAAACTCAAGCCCACTGGTTATATAAGATCCAATCCTACAACTTTCAGGAAGGGCATGAGGGCGAATTACATTTTTTTGGTATAATTACAAGGTTGTGAATTTAAGTATTTAAATTTGTTATAGGTTGGATTACTCAGAAAGGTTGTCTTGGTTTTTAGCTCATAACTTGAGCTAAGAGCCGAGTTTCGATACAAAGTTAAGGCCATTGGAAAGTCAAGTGATGAACCTACATTTCATAAGAAGAGAGTATCATCCAATAAGGCTTCCCTCCAACCTTAATCAATAGCCTAACCAAGAACAAGTGCACTGAACCTATAAATATATAGCTGAGCCTCATTTGTAATATCTTTTACATTCTTTCTGTATTGTCTTTAACCTTTGGAAGAGAGGAGTTCTGCTAGGGCAAGATTCTATCTGTAATTAGGTTTTCTCTTTTCCTTTTTATATTCCTTTTTGTTTTTGTAATTAATGTGTAGCTAGATTTTTCTCTCAATTTGAAGGAATTTTTACATTTATTCTATTATTGATTGTAAGATCTGATTTAATTATCAGTTTATTCTTATTTTAATGATCTTAATTCTTTGTTTTTATTGCCTATAATTACTATGGATGGTTAATTAAGGAGCCTATTAATTAATTGTTCAAAGTGATTAAATGCTAGCTGAACTTCCATAGTGAATCTAATTGTTTGCAGTTGTTTGGTTGTGTGGTAGCAATAGGATTTTTATAAAATATTTCGGTGAGTCAATTCTCGTAGGAATTAAGGGTAATTAATTAGGTTAATATTAGGGTAATTTAATTAATTAGACTTAGTGTTTTCAAGATTTAATGCTATTGGTAAATTGGTTAGGGTGTTGGGCTTCGATCGATTTAACAGTAAGTGTCAATTGGTTGTTGGACTTGGTTGATTAGTTTATAGAGAAATTTAAAAGGTTTAATTAGGTGTTGAATTTAATTAATATCTTGGTTAAGTGGTCAAAATGGAAATGAAAAAAAATAATGTCAAGAATCAGTCATTGAACTGGTAGCAAAAGTCCCCATAGATTGAGCTTTCTTACATTTGTTTTCCTTTTACTTTCAGTTCTGTTTTGTTATGTATTTAATTTATTTGTTTAAATTCCTAGTCTAGCTAATATCCACCCATTTTATTATACTATAAGCACATAGAATTCAAGCTCCAGTACCTATGGACATGACTTGGACTTATCCTTGCTACTAGCTAACTCAGGAAGTTCAATATTATTTTTTTACCAATTTCGACATCCGTCAAATTTTAGCGTTGCTATGGGCAAAATCCAGTCTCAAATAATAGAAAAGCAAAAGCACAACGGAGGCTAAGAACTAGCTAAACATAGCTCAGCCCGCTAAGACTGCACCACCTCACTAACTGTGAGGTCGGGATGCAAGCAAAGCCCAAAGCTAGAGAAACAGTTCGCTAAAGCTCACCTCACCGAGAGCAAAGCTTGCTTCATTGGAAGAAAGCCAGCTGCAACCTCGAGCTAAGCATTTTCGCTTGCAAAGACAGGCACATTCCCCAGCCAACAGCTTAATAAGATAGAGAAGACTCAACAAGATGGAGCATTAGACAGGCTTATATCAGCATGTAGACAAGGGCCCTCCCCACAGAAAGCAGTTTGCAATGGCTGATTTATAGAAGATTAAGTTATCTTGTACATTTAATACTTGATGCAACTTATTTACTACATGTAAAATTATAATTGTAATCTTTCACCTTCTATAAATAGAAGAAGGAGAATGCTCATAGAACAGGCTGAGATTATTGTATCAAAACTCTGTAAAACTCACTTTAGATTAATAAAAGCCACCGTGGATGTAAGGACCAGTACTGTCTGGTTTTAGTCAAACCACATTAAAAAACACTGCTCCATTACTCTTCTTCCTCTCTACCATATTCACCTTTTTCTTCATTTCCTATTTCATTCATCGAAAAGTAGTTTGGGGATAAAAGAACTACACTGGTTGATTGAGATTTGGTAAAACCAAATTTCATTGTCAACATTTTGGTGCTAGAAGGAGGGCCCATCTATTTTCTGAATTATTTTTCTGTTCAGCTACTATGGTGAGAGGAAGAATCACCAATAGTTCAAGCACTTCGGCTGCTCAACTGATAGATACTCGTATTGTTGAAGCTCACCGTCAGCCTACTATTGCCCCTGAAATTGAAGAGGCACAAACGTTACACCAACCCTAGTCGATACTTGAAAACATGGTAAGAGGATTGGTTGAAACCATTAGAGCACTAGCACAAGCATAAGCCCAGGGTGCACGGAGGCAAAAGGAGATCATGGCATAGCTCTGGTAGCTATGTGAAGAAACTCAGAAGGAAACTCATGAGAATCATGATGGTCAACAGTCTAGGGGCTCGCAATAAGCTGAAAGCTCTGGCCTGCGATCTAAAATGTGGGACCTAATAATGAAGGAAGTTCTCCAAAGGCTGAAACAACTAGAGGAATGCCCCCAATCTTAAAATAATCAACCTTGTCACGAGGAAAGCTCTCCATTCTCAATGGAAATCGAAATGTAGCCCTTTCCACACAGACTTAAAGTGCCCGCGATCTTGCTATATGATGGGAATAGTGATCCATGCAGCCATCTGGATGCGTTTAATGTTCAAATGGATCTTCAAACAACTGACCCATTGGTTAAATGCCACATCTTCCTAGCCGCATTAGGAGGCATACCTTAAGCGTGGTTCAGAAGCCTCCCAACTCATAGTATCAATGGTTAGGAAGAATGTCAAAAGAAATTTATTGACTAGTACTAGGCATTGAAGAGATAGCTCACCCCCTGCCATCCGAAATGATCTTTCAACACAAGAGTGAATCATTGAAGGATTATATAGCCACATTCAGGCATGAAGCCAACTTCGTAGAAAATCCCTCGGAGGAAATCATCCTAACGACAATCTCAACGAGACTCCACAAGGATGGAAAGTTATACAGAAGTCTTTATAAGTCCCCAGCTCAGGACCTCACTGAATTCTATGAGCGAGCTACCAAACAAATAAGATGGGAGGAGACCTTCAGCATGGAGGAGCTCAGGTACAAGGGCAAGATGATCGCCACTCCTCAGAGCAAAAAGAGGAGTGAGGAGAATTGAAATTATAGTCCCAGTAGTTGGCCTAGAAAGAAGGGTAGGAACAAGTGACCTTAAGCTCATGATCGCTATGAAAACTATAGTGTTATGTCTGATATGCAAGACAGGATCTTTGTGACAGAATGAGACAGGGAAGACTTTAGGAAGCCGAAGCCCTTTTCGACACCTGACAAGTTCAGGAGCAATAAAAATAAATTTTGTGCCTACCATAATGAGATTGGGCACAATACTTTGGAATGTTAAGCACCGAAGGATGCCATAGAAGATCTCATCAAGAGAGGTTGATTACAGGATTATGTGGTGAGGTCGTCAGAATGATAAGCTCCACAGACTTAGCAAAATGCTGCTCGGGAACAAGAGCCATCCATCAGAACCATATTCTAATCCTGTAATATCATACTGAAGCTAATGAAAGCATTCCAAATTTCTGCTTGATTATTTCTAGCAAAACATTGCTATTCTATATTGATATCAAGAATCTAGTGTAGCCAAGAGCTCGCTGAGGTGTAGAGGCACTATTAAACACTCAAAATCTGATAATGAGCTATAAGCTCGCTGAGGTGTGGAGGCATTATTAGACACTCAAAATCCAACAATGAGCTATGAGCTGATTGAGGTGTGGAGGCACTATTAAACACTCAAAATTCAACAAAAAGCCCTGAGCTTATGCAGGAGCAAAAATGTTAAAATGAATTAGTCACAGTTTTCATGCAACCAAGTGCTCGCAGCCTGCATACAACCTTCTCCAGGCATAGCTTGCATAAGTGCTACTTGGACATTACTTAGTATCAATCAAGGCAAATGAATGCCAAAATTTGCTACTAGCTAAGGACACGATCGATTAGTTAGATAAGTATTTTATTAAATTACTAGAATGCATATTACAATCAATAATATGCAAAGCATCTAGTATAGCAACTAAGAGTTACAAAGAAAGCTCATTCATTAAAGGCCTCGTTCAGCATGATAAAATTACAACAGAGGATGGGAAATACAAAAATAAAAGCATAAAGCCTGCAGCAATCGCTTCCATAAAGAAGAAGAGAGCCGTCCCTCGAGAAATGAACTCTGACCAGCCAAAGAATTAACGAGCATGACTGCTCCTCAATATTCTTCTTCTTATATCCCTCCTCAGCCAGCGGCTTCCTTCGTGGCCTGCACCTAGAGCAACTCAAAATGTGCACAGGATTTTAACTGGCATGGTTGAATCTCACAAAAGAACTGTGAAGAGATAATCCAAGATCTACATAAGACTTCCCCATGGTAGCATAAAGAGCTATCCATGGGAGTCACATGCAGTAGGCCATCCACACCTCATGGTCTTCTGCAATAGGCCATGCATGCCTCAAAACGCTTCACCAGAAGCTGAACTAATAGAAACATGGCTGGCTTAACTGAAGCTTCCATTAGGCTATTCCACGAAGAAGCAAAAAGAGGTTTTTAGGCTTTATAAACTATTTCAAGTTCAGTAAAAGACCCAATGGATAATTGGCTACCTTAAATCAGATGGTCCAGAGAAAATAAGGCCGCTACACCAATGGCTATAGATCATAAACAATGAGAAGTATGGCCTGAAACAGATGAAATGAAAGTTTGAAAGATGAAAAAGACAACATGGTAGTCTGAGTACAAAGATTTTGACTAAAACTACAAATAAGGGCTCAGGAAAATTGCAACTCCTAGTCTGCAAAGCGAATTAAGAGTTGGAGGGCTTATGTTATGGGCAAAATCTGGTCTGAAATAATAGAAAAGCAAAAGCACAGCAGAGGCTGAGAACCAGCTAAAGACAGCTCGGCCCGCTAAGATTGCACCACCTCACTAATTGTGAGGTTGAGATGCAAGTGAAGCCTGGAGACAGAGAAATAGTTTGCTAAAGCTCACCTTGCTGAGAGCAAAGCTCACCTCATTGGAAGAAAACTAGCAGCGACCCCAAGCTAAGCATTTTAGCTTGCAAAGATGGGTACATTCCCTAGCCAATGGCTCAACAAGATAGAAAAGGCTTAGCAAGATAGAACATTAGATAGGCTTACATCAGCACACCGACAAGGGGCCCACCCTATAGAAAGTAATTTGCAAGGGCTGATTTGCTGAAGATTAAGTTGTCTTATACATTTAATACTTGATGTAACTTATTTACTGCATGTAAAATTACAATTGTAATTTTCCACCTTC
Source organism: Saraca asoca (assembly GCA_026873985.1). Lineage (NCBI taxonomy): Eukaryota > Viridiplantae > Streptophyta > Magnoliopsida > Fabales > Fabaceae > Saraca > Saraca asoca. Next base: position 8,435 of record JANHAO010007385.1, read on the forward strand.
TATAGGGACCAATACTGCTTGGTTTTAGCCAAACCATGTTAAAAAACACTATGTTCCATTACTCTTCTTCCTCTCTACCACCTTCGTCTTCTTCTTCATATCCCATTTCATTCATCAGAAAGCAATTTGGGGTTAAAAGAACTACACTAGTTGACTGAGATTTGACAAAACCAAATTTCACCGTCAACAAGCGTCATTACTGGGGATTGGCTGATTAAATTCTTTTTGTTTGTAGTTGTACATAGTATTAGAATAGTAATAGTAGTTTTAGTCTTTAATTCCAATCCCTACCCCCATTTTCCCCATGTTTTTGCCAAATTTCTGTTATTTTTCAAGCTTTTTCAGTTGGATCAGGTGGTAAAATTTACTATGGAGTTAGGAGCTCAAATATGGTAGGTTACTATTTTTGGCTCTTCTAAGCAAGATTAACAACCATACAGTCAAACACCTAATCTTTTTGCCAAATTCCTTTATCTTCTATGATTTTTCAATTTTTTTGGTGTTTTTGAATTATTTTCTAATTTTTTTCATTTTAGTTTATTTTAATTTTTGCTTCCCTGATTGGCCTTTTTATGCATGACTCGATCCTTTTATATTTTTGAGCTAACATATGATCCAGAGATTGAAAGAACCTTGCAAGAATTGAGAAGAGAGATTAGTCACCAAGTAGGATAAATTCAAGACCCTTCATTAGCATTAGCTTCAATACCTTCCACCTTTGGTTCAAACATTCCAATGCATCTGACTTTTGGAAGTTCAGCATCCTTTTCAAGCATGGAAAATATGGCATTCAACCAGAGGACTTTAAAGGTGTTGGTTACACCAAACCTTAACTAACAACCCTTATGCATCAATTATCCTAAAATTGAAGTTGCCTTTGAATTGAAGTCTGGTGTAATTCATCTACTGGCTATTTTTTATGGCCTGATTAGAGAAGATCCTCACAAGCACTTAAAATAGTTTTATGTGGTTTCCTTAACCATAAAGCCTCAAGGAATTAGAGAGGAGCAAGTCTAGCTGAGAACGTCTCCTTTCTTCCTTACTGATTCAGTCAAGGATTGACTCTACTATCTTCCTTCTGGCTTTATAAATACATGGCCTAAGATGAACAAATTTTTTCTTAAGAGATACTTCTCAGCCTCCAAAGCTATTAACATTAAAAAAGAAATTTGCAGCATCAAACAATAATTTGGAGAAACCTTGTATGAGTATTAGGAGAGATTTAAGAGGTTATGTGCAAGCTATCCATATCATCATATTAGTGATAAGCTTTTGATCTAGTATTTTTATTAGGGCCTTCTACCTATGGATACAAGCATGATTGATGCTACGAGTGGAGGAGATTTAGTAGACAAAACCCCTGATGCCATAAGGATCTGATATCCAACATTGTTGCAAACTCACAACAGTTTGGCAGTAGATTAGATTATACCATATAACAGTCAATGAGGTGCACACAACCAACTTATTGAGACAAATAGCAGACCTCACCTTAGTGGTTCAGAAATTCCAACAATAGCAAACCATGGGGCAAAGAGAAATGTTAGTAGTAGTAGTATGTGATATCTGCTCAGTCCCTGGACATTGCATTGAATCATGTCCAAGCTTTTAGGAGAATGACCCCTTTTAACAAGTGCATGCCATGGGGAGTAAATTTCCAAAAAATACTAGTAAATTTCAAAACCAAAACTAGTAGGCCTACGATCCATATTCAAACATATACAATCGTAGCTAGAAAGACCATTCCAATATAAGATATGGAAATTAGGCTAGCCAACAGACTTCATTGCCTCATACTTCATTTCAACAAAATCCTTATTAGACCATGTAGCCACATTAGATGTAGAATCAAACTAACCATAATTTAGTTTCAAATGAAGCTTTAGAAGATTTGATAAAGAACATGGCTCAGCAAAACTTGCAATTTCAACAAGAAATTCAGAAAATCAAGCAGAACATCAATACCATCAACTCCAAGCTTGACATTGTAGAAACTAGATTAACCAACTTAGAAATTCAAGTTGTAAGATGACTACACTCCAAAATAGTTTTGAACCCCAAAGAAAATGTCAATGTAATATTATTGAGGAGTAGTAAAGAAGTGCAGGCTAGAGTTGACCAACCAAATTCTGAAAAGCAGAAAAATGTTTTAGAGCAAAAAGAGGCAGAACTTGCTGAACAAAATAGTAGTTTTGTACCAGCTTCAAGCTTTCCTCCCTCTTTCCCTCCCTTCCCAAGTAGGCTGGCAAATAAGACAGAGGAAGAGCAAGAGAAAAACATTTTGGAAAATTTGAGGAAAGTCGAAGTGAACATTCCCTTCCTAGGTGTCTTCAAATAGATGCTTCGTTATGCCCAGTTTCTTAAGGAGCTGTGCACAACCAGAAGCAAATTGAAAGGCAATGAGAAGATATTGGGGAAATAGTATCTACAGTCTTTTAAAGAAAAATTCCCTAGAAATGCAAGGATCTAGGTTCCTTCACTATCCCTTATTCCATTGGTTAGAATCATTTTACACTTGCCATCCTAGGCTTAGGTGCATCTATAAATGTCATGCCATACTCTGTTTATACATATTTGAATTTAGGACCATTAAAATGAGTAGATGTTGTGATTCAATTAGCAAATAAGTCTAATGTGATTCTTGGCAGATTGCCTGAGGATGTGTTAATGAGGGTGAATGCTTTCATTTTCCTTATTGATTTTTACATTTTGAAAATATTTGATGATTCCTCAACTAGCACTTGAGCTCCCATCATTTTAGGTAGACCTTTTCATGAAGACATCTGTAACAAAAATTGATGTGTATATTGGTTTTCTCACTATGGAGTTTGATGATCACACTTTATATTATAATATCTTTGATGATGCCAAGGAGCATCCTCCTGATGATTATTTTACGAGCTTTATGGATGTTAATGACCATATAGTTCATAATGATGTTCTAGATTCCATTTTTATAGATTAACTAGATGGAGGTAGCAAAAATTTTAAGCATATGAAGATGAATTTTGCAATCATGGGTGTTAGGAAAATTTTGTGATGCCTAGAGTTCATGATCTTGGTTGAAGAACTAATGGATTGTCAGGCTAATAATGTTAAACAAGTGCACTTTTTGGGAGGCAACCCAAGCATTTACTCTCTTTCCCTTTCTTTTTTATTTTAATTGTCCATGATTTGTTATGATTGTATTTACATTGATGACAATGTAAAATTTAAGTGTGGGGGAAAGATTTTAAGATTGTTTTTGTTGTGCATTTTGTCTTTGCTTTGATTTGATTGAAAAAAAAGGAAAAATTCTAGAAAAAAAATTCTACTTTTGTTGTTTTAGGTGTTTTTCAATGATGATGAATTTATTTAAGGCCTTAAGTAGGTTGCATTTGATTTTGATGGTTAAATAGCACGATTGAATAAATTGTCTTTCCTCTTGATTCTTGAATTTGATTAGCATTGTGATGAATTTGAAATGTTTGTGAATTCATTTTGGTAGATAGATAATCTATGAGATTTTGAGCCAATTTTCATTAAATTTTATTAGCTTCCTCTTTATTCTTATGTGTGATTTCATTCATGAAATTGTTGCTCTAGAACTTCTTTTGATTTTTCTTGAGATTACATTGGTAGATGCATGCATGAATATGATTAAGGCATTTCTTTCATTGAGTTACTTTTGTCCTTTTAGCCTACCTTGTAACTACCGTTGTTAAACCCTTTTGAGCCTAAGTAACTATTTTCTTGTTATGTAGCCCATTAGAAAGCCAAGCCTTAAATATCTTTACCATTTCTTAACCTTAGGGATTAGTAAAGTATTTAATTTCTTAGTGGGATGAATTCTTAAACAAGTGTAGGGTGTGTAAAATGTCTAGTAAAAAGGCAATTGTGAGTTTGAAACCAAGAAAAAAAATAAACAAAAAAAATTAAAAAGAGCTCAATGAAAATTAAGAAAAAGAAATCAAGAAAAAGTTTCAGATTTGAAAGAGCAAAAATGAAAATTTCAAAAAAAAAAAAAGAAAGCTCAAAATAAAATAAAAGAAAGTGAAAAAGTGAAGAAAAGGAAAAAGAAAAAGAGAAGTGGAAAAAGTGAAAAATTTGTGATGTGGATTTTGGTTTTAAATTACTCATTTACTTGTTTAAATCTATGTCACAATGCTTTATTAGTCTATTTGATTTGGCACTCTTATATCCTTGTCATTCCTTTCCTCCCTTTTTTCCTTAGCCACATTACAACTGTTATAAAGTCCTTTTGATTTGTTCTATGCATGTGATTTGAGTAGTAGAGATTAGATGATAAGCATGCTTATGATAGTGCATTTTCATGAAATGAAATTGAGTGAAACATTTTCCCATTTTAAACACAAGAGTTGCATAGAGAACTTGGTTGCCTTGTGAGGCTTACCAAGTTTATCTACTAGCCTTTTGAATGAAATTGGTTTCAAGTGTTGAGTGCCATGAATGTGCTTCATAAGATGCTATGTCTAATGAACATAATTCATATCCCTTTATATTTGGTCTTTTGTTATGTTTATATGCTTAATTGGACAATTAGGATAGGTTTTGTGCTTTGCTAAGTTTTTATGCTTAATTGAACTTATTCGATAAATTTATACTATTTCAGATTGTTTCATTATTTTAGGCATATCTAGAGTTTTGGATCTCAATTTTGGGCGATTCTTGTGTCTTTGGAAAGCTAAAAGGATGAGTTAAAATGTAATGAAAGGCCTATAGCCTAGTTCAAACATTTTAGGGGTCAAACAAAATCTAGAAGCCTGAGCAGAGTGTAGTGTTGTGATTCAAAGGCCAACCTAGTGTTTTGATCATAAGTGGAGCTCCAAAAGTAATTTCAATGTAAACTCAAGCCATTGGTTAGCTAAGACCCAAGTCTATATCTTTCATGCAGAGCTTGAGTGCAAACTACATTGCTTTGACTTAATCAAGTGGTTGTGAACTTAAGTGATCAAATCTATTATAGGTTAGACTACTCTAAAAGTTTATCTTGGTTTTTAGCCTATAACTTGAGCTAGAGACCGAATTTTAATGCAAGGTTAAGGCCAGTGGGAAGCTAAGTCATAGAAATACATTTCATTTGAAGGTTATCATGTCCAAAAAGGTTCCCTTCCATCCCAAAACCATAGCACAACTCAAAGGTAGTGCATTAAACTTATAAATAGATAGTTGAGCCTTTAGTGTAGGATCTTTTACATCACTTTTGTACTATCTTTGAATTTTGGATGAGAGGAACTTTGCTAGAGCAAGACTCCATATGTATAATTAGGTTTATTCTTCCCATTTTTCTTTATCTTTTATTTTACTCTTGATGTGTAGCAAAATTCTACTTCAATCCTAGGGAAATTCTACTCCTATTCTTGTATGATTGTGAGACTTATTTTCATCACTTAATTATTTTCAATTTGGTTCTTTTGATTCTCTATTTTTTCTACCTATAATTGCTATGAGTGGTTAATTAAAATGACTAATTGATCAATTGTTCATAGTGGTTTTATGGTAGTTGAATTTCCATAGAAAAATCCAATTATTTATGGCCATTTGGCTATGAAGTAGCAATAGGATGTTGATGAGCTGCTAGGGCAATTCAAGGGAATCAAGGTAGTTAATTAGGTTAATGTTGGGATAATTCAATTAACTAGACTTAGTGATTTCAGTGTTTAATGCTATTGATAAGTTGGGTGAAGTGTTGGGTTTCACTTGACTTAACAATAAATGTCAATTGAGTGTTAGGCTTGGGTGACTATCCTAGGGTGAAATTGACAAAGATTAATTAGGTGTTGAGCTTAATTAATACCTTAGCTAAATAGTCAAATTAGGAATAAAACAAGAGTGTCAAGGATCAATCATTGAATTGGCAGTAAGAATCCCTTGGATTGAGTCTTTCTCTATTAAATCTTCCTCTAATTTTGATTCTAATTTTCATGCCTTTGAAGTGCTTGTTTTAAATTCTCATTGGTGATGAGCTATCCTCCCTCCTATCTTTTGGTTGAGAATACATTAAAGATATTCACCAATCTCTATGGGTATGACCTAACTCACCCTAGCTACTAACTTTTGGAGTTTAACACTATTTTTGTTGGTTTCAACAACTATCAAATTTTGGTGCCGCTGTCAAGGATTTATTGGTTTATTTTTGTGTGTTTTCAATCATTTATAGTATTAGGACATGAACATTAGTATTTCACTTTAATTTCAATCCTTTTCCCTATTTTCCCTTATTTTTACCTAGTTTTCCAATTTTTCAATTTTTCCTATAGGATCAAGTGACAAAATTTTTTATAAAGTTAGGAGCTCAAATTTGTTAGGTCACCATTTTTTAGGTCTTCTAAGCAAGACTCACAACTAAGCTATGTGCCCCCTCTTTTTGCCCAATTCCATCATTTTCTATGATTTTTCAATTTTTTTTAATATTTTTTGAATTATTTTCCTATTTTTTCCATTTCAATTTCTTTTGGTTTTTGATTGCTTGTCAAGCTTTTTGTGTATGACTCATTCCTTCTATATTCCTAAGCTAATATATGATCTAGAGATTGAGAGAACCTTATAAGGATTGAGAAGAGTAAGCCGACAACAATCTGGCTTGATTCATGACTCTTTATCAACACCACTTCCTCTCCAAGCTCAACTGAAGGAGATTTGTTTTCTATAACCTCTTCTCCATATTCCAGCTTGCAAAACATGACATTTCATCGATGAACTTTGAAGGAGCTGACTGCCCTAGACCTTAATCAGCAACCCTTGTGCATCAATTATCCTAAAATTGAGGTTGCTTCAAACTAAAGTCTAGCTTGATTCATTTATTGCCTATATTCCATGGCTTGGCAAGGGAAAATCCTTACAAGCATTTGAAGGTATTCCATGTAGTCTACTTAACCATGAAGTCCTAAGGCATCTCAAAGGAGTAGATCAAATTAAGGGCCTTTCCCTTCTCCTTAGCTAATTTAGTTAAGGACTGGCTATACTATCTTCCACTAAGCTCCATCAATACATGGCATGAGATGGCTAGACTCTTTGTTGAGAGATGTTTCCTTGCTTCCAGAGTTGTCAACATCAGAAAAGTGATTTGCAACATAAGACAACTTGGAGGTGAAACCCCATATGAATATCGGCATAGATTTAAGAGACTTTGTGCCAGTTACCCCTACCATTAGATCATTAACTAGCTCCTCATTCAGTACTTTTATGAAGGCCTACTTCTAATAATACAACAAGTGGAGGAGCCTTAATGGACAAGATCCCTGATGCTACAAGGATGTTAATATCAAATATAGGAGCAAATTCACAATAATTTGGCAATAGACTAGATTACACCATGAATAGGATCCATGAGGTCCAAACATCTAACTTGGAGAGACAAATGCAAGACCTTACCCACATGGTACAACAATTCATAGGCCAAAAATCAGAGGCACAATTGTGTGGCATATACTTAACTCTTGGACATAGTATTGAGACTTCTCATACATTCTTCCAAAAGGTTGATACATTCCAACAAGTCCAAGCCATAGGGAGATTTTCAAAGAATAATAGAAGATTTCCAAACTAGAACCTGCAGATATATAACCCCTACTCTAATACTTATAACATTGGCTAGAGAGATCACTCCAACTTGAGATATGACAATCAAAACTAGATGCAGTAGATGTCTTCCTCCTATTAGCAACCTTCATATCAGATGTAGTAGCCAACCCAGAATCGACCCATGTAGCAACAACAAAACCAGAACATGTCTTAACAAAACCAACGCTTAGTCTCTAACCAAGCTTTAGCAAAACTAATAACAAACATGGCTTAATAAAATGTGCAATTTCATTAAGAAATGAGAGGAAAGATTCAACAGATTAAGCAGGGCATTGCCACCCTTAATACTAGAATGCAAACCCTAGAAACTAAGATAACAATCCTAGAGAATTAGCTTGGATATAGATTGCCTTCCCAAACAGTCATAAATCCCAAGGAAAATGCATAATATTAAGGAGTGGCAAGGAAGTAGAGACCAGACAAACAGTTTTAGACTATAAAGATGTAGAGATTTCTAAACTAGCAAGTAGCTCCCAACTAGTTTGTCCACCTCCACCCTTCCCAAGCATGCTGGCTAAGCAGAAAAATAAGAACCAAGCATCCTAGAGTCATTTAAAGAGTTGAAGTGAACATCCTTTTACTAGATATGATCAACCAAATTCCAAGGTATACCAAGTTCCTCAAGGAGCTAGCACCACCAAGAGGAAGCTGAAAGGTAATGAAAGAATTAGCATAGGGGAAATTGTTTTTGCTGTCATTCAGAGAAAAATACCCCAGAAATGGAAGGATCCAGATACTTTTACCATTCCATATGTTGTTAGTGAGACTAGATTTGAGTGTGTCATGCTAGATTTAGGTGCATCCATTAATGTCATGCCTCTTTCCATCTATGCATATCTAAATTTAGGACCATTGAAAGAAACTGGTGTCATAATTTAGTTAGCAAATAGGTCTAGTGCTTATCCTAAAAGAGTAGTTGATATTCCAGTGAGGGTGAATGACTTCATTTTTTTTTTTGTAAATTTTTACATTCTGAATATGGATAATGATCCCTAAACTAGACATTTATTCCCCCATCATTTTAGGCAGACCTTTTCTAAAAGCTGTAAAAACTAAAATAGATTTATATGTTGGCACATTAACTATGAAATTTGATAGTGACATTCTAAAATTTAACATCTTTGATTCCCTGAAATACCCTACTATTGAATATGCTTGTACCTTATTTGAAATTAATATGCTTGATCCTTTAGTGCAAGATACATTTAACTTAACTAGTCTTGATGAATTAGAAGTAGAAATTGCAAAAGTTGCTGAAGTTATAGAAAAAACTAGCAATGGCAAAATTGCAAACTTTTCATCCTCTGTCACCCAAGTTGCTGCCTTTAGTGGTCCAAGCACCAGTTTTGGAAATAAAAGCATTACTAGACCATTTGAAGTACACATACTTAAGAAAGGGAGAAGACCTTCCAATAATCATTGCAAAGAAGTTAACTATAGAACAAGAAGCAAAATTAATTAAAGTGCTTAAAGACCACAAGTCAAAAATAAGATGGACTACAACATACATAAAAGGCATCAACCCTTCCATGTGCACATAGAGAATTTTGCTAAAGGGGGGTTCTAAACTAACCAAAGAGCCTTAAAGAAGATTAAACCCCTTATGATTGATGTGGTGAAGAAAGAGATCCTAAATTTGTTAGATGTTAGAATTATTTATCCCATTTCAGACAGCAAATGGATTAGCCTTGTCCAAGTAGTGCTAGGGAAATCTAGGATTACAATGGTGAAAATCAAGATGGTGAGCATGTCCTAACCAAAATTCCAAATGGTTGGCATGTTTACATTGATTATCGCAAACTAAATGCTTCCATAAGAAAACACCACTATCCTTTACCCTTCATTGACCAAATGCTTGAGAGGTTGCCTGGCAAATCCCATTATTACTTCTCGGATGGATATATAGGATAATTTCATATTGCCATTGCACCAAAAGATCAAGAGAAGACCACCCTTACATGCCCTTTTGGCACATTTGCCTATAGGGGGATGCCATTTGGACTTTGCAATGCACTAGTCACATTTCAAAGGTGCATGGTAAGCATTTTTTTAGAATTTTTAGAGCAATGCATTGGGGTTCTCATGGATGATTTTTCTATTTATGGTGATTCATTTGATGTGCTTAGAGAACTTGATCATGTGCTTAGGCATTGCATAGGGACAACCTTGTTTTGAATTTTGAAAAATGTCATTTTATAGTTGGGCAAGGGATAATTTTAGGACATGTGGTGTCAAGTAGAGGCATTAAGGTTGATAAAGCAAAAACTAATTTGATTTTGAGATTGCCCTACACCATAAGTGCATGGGAAGTGTGTTCCTTTCTTGGTTATGCAAGTTTTTATAGAAGATTCATCAAGGATTTCTTTAAGATAGCCTTGCCTTTGTCCAAGTTGCTATAAAAAGAAGTTCGATTTGATTCCACTCATGCATGTGAGGAGGTTTTTGACAAGTTGAAGGTTGTATTAACATCTACACCTATCATTCAGCCTCCCAATTGGGATTTTCCCTTTGAGATCATGTGTGATGCAAGTAATTATGCCTTGGGAGCAATTTTAGGGTAGTGAGTTGGCAAGCAAGCTCACATGATTCATTATGCCTCAAGCACTCTTGATTCAACCCAATGCAACTATTCCATAGCAGAAAAAGAGCTTTTGGCTATAGTGTTTACATTAGAAAAATTTTGCTCTTATTTGCTTGGAATTAGAGTGATTGTCTTTTTTGATCATGTAGCTTTAAAATATTTGCTCTCCAAGAAAGAGGCCAACTAAGATTGATCAGATGGATCCTATGATTACAAAAGTTTAACCTTTAAATTAAAGATAAGAGAGGAGCTGAGAACCATGTAATAGATCACTTGAGTAGGTTGAAAAGAGAAGAGGATCCATTGACTCTACATGACTCTTTCCCTGATGAGCAGTTTTGCAAGTTGCAAGGTAATGTTCCTTGGTATGCTGATTTGGTGAGTTATTTAATTATTAAGAGATGTATCCCTAATTTTGAGTTTTAGTCCATTCTTTCCTTTTGCTATGTTTATGCATGTGGTGGACATTTTGGACCTCAAAGAATAGCTAGGAAAGTTTTAGATTATGGTTTCTATTATCCTACTTTATTTCATGATGCATATAAATTTGACAAGTGCTATGAGCAATGTCAAAGAATGGGTAGTTTAACCTATAGAAATGAAATATTGCAATTACTATTATTTTGTGTAAGATTTTTTATGTATGGAGAATTGATTTCATGGGACCTTTCCCTTCATCTTGTGGTTTCCTTTATATTTTGCTTATTGTGGATTGTGTTTCAAAGTAGATGGAATCTAAAGCCACCAAGATTAGGGATTCTAAGGTTGTTATAGGTTTTACCAAGTCTAACATTTTTAGCAGTTTTGGCATTCCCAAGGTTGTGGTGAGTGACCAAGGGACCCATTTTTGCAATAGAACAATTAAGGCTTTCTTAATAAAATATGAAGTCTTCCATAAGACATCTACACCTTATCATCCCCAGCTAGAAAGATTGGATGATGCATTGTAGGCCTATAGAACCACATACAAGACACCCATTGGGATGTCTCCTTACAAGCTTGTTTTTGGCATGACATGTCATCTTCTTGATGGAGATCCAACATAGTGCATTTTTTGTTGTGAAGATTTGCAACATAGGGATGGATGAATTTAGTGAGCAAAGGAAGCTACAATTGTAAAAATCGGAAAAGATTCAACTTGAGGCCTATGAGAATTCATGCATCTATAAAAAGAAGACCAAGGCATTTCATGATAGGAGGATTGTTGGAAATAATTCCTAATTGGGCAAAAAATTTTACTTTACAATTCAAGACTTCAATTGAGGCCCAGTAAGTTGCATTCTTATTGGATTGGACCCTTTGTTATTACTAATGTATTTCCTTATGGTGCAGTTGAGATAAAAAGTTTAGTGGCTAACAAAGTGTTTAAGGTTAATGGGCATAGGCTCAATTTGAAAGCTTTCAAGAGAAGGAAGGTGTTGACACCGAAATCTGGTCAACTAGATTGCTTGGTTCTGCTCCCCTGACTGCATGTGTTAGAGAAAGGTTACAGAAGAACAAATAAGAGCTTTTAGAGAGATGACTCCAGAGAAAGGGAAACAATGGGAGTTTTTACGTGGTTCGGCGAAAGCCAATGTTAGGCCCCTACGTCCACTTGTTCTTTTTTATTATTTGATTCTCAGATCTCTAT
>JANHAO010007386.1:0-20235 GCA_026873985.1 Saraca asoca
ACTCGTAAAAACAAACGAGGGAAAGGAATTTATTATATTATTCCATTAATGCAAAAATAATTTAAAAAATAGAAAGATAAGTACCGAAATTCATGACTACGTGGATAACGACAGGCATAGGCACACAGTACGCTCCTGACAGCGACAACAACCTACGCACTTACCATTCATTTTTTATCTCACTTCACTTTATCTTCAACTTCATTATGTCGCGACATAATGAGTTTTCTCGTCCACGACATTGGAAAGATAGACACTATGTCTCTGTCATCTCATATCGCAGTCATGGACTGTATCACGTGATACCATAAAATTGTCACAAATCGGGATGGCAGATACCGTAATAATTTTCAAGTATGGTGTCAAAGGCTTTGGGTCCCGTCCGAGAAAAGTTTGTCGTTTCCCGAAGGATCTAACCGAGTAAAAATAGCTTTCTCAGTAATTATTCACTACTTTCTTAACATGTATTTTCTTTTATTATCAGCCGCTGGATTAATCATTGATCAACCTCAACCCTGCAAGATATAAGCTTTAACGGGGGAGATTGAAGAGTTACAATAGAGGTGTATGCAGAGTAAAACTTTTCACGTCTCAGTTTCACTTTAAGCTGAAGAACAGCTGTCATCTTCAGATTCCGAGCCGATTGTTTAGACAAATTGAAGCCGGCTTGGTAGGTCCCACGTTCAACTGGACTTATAGTATAAGTAACTCTACTTATTAGATAAATACTCATTCATGCGAGAACGTTTCGTTGATAACTACATCGACTTATCATCCTCCCACTGTCGCCTCTATATAAAAGAACACCCATTTCTGCAAGCTCGAATGTCCTATATATATATTTCTAGAGAGAGAAAGTTCTCTATGAGGAGCAAGGAGTGGCTATAATAGTCCATTTTTGGGGAGAGAGAGAAAGCTCTTTGCTTTGCTCTCTTCTGGTGCTTTTGTTTTGGTCTGCTACCCTTCTTCCCATGTGGCGGTGTTACCGTTTGCAGGTTTTCAAGGTTTCGATTTTCTCTCTCTAAGTTTCCGAATCTACTGCTTTTAAGTCTTCAGCTTTTCTGGGTATTTTCGCTTTTTCTTAGCTTGGGGTTAACTTTTATGTTTTTTTCTTTTTCACGCTTTATTTTTGCATCTTCGATTCCCTTATGAGATCAAAGCTGCTTTCCTGTCCCCTTGATCTTCGAGGATAGATAAATTAATTTTCTCTCAAAACTCGATTTTACTACCTGCATCATCGGTTTATTTTACTACATCTGTTATTTTTGCTAAAAATCATATAGTTTCTTTCTTAAATACTAAGTTGAATCTGGTTAAATGATTTCGTTCATGGTATGGATATTAATTATGAATGTTTGCTCTGATTTCTGAGTTATTTGTGGAAGAAAGTTATCAATTTCTCTGATTTTTTTCCATTAAATTTGCAGATCTAGTTCTAGTTTCTTAGTTTAGTGGTTATTTGATCGACCTCAAGACGGGGCAATTACGATGACGTCTCTCAGTAGAGAATTGGTGTTCTTGATCTTACAGTTTCTGGATGAGGAAAAGTTCAAGGAGACTGTTCATAAGTGCGGCTTATGACATTTGTGCTTGTTATTTACTATTTTTGGTTATTTTTAATATTTGTTTGGACCACATTAATTAAAATTATTCATTTTTTCTATGTAAATAATAGGCTCGAGCAGGAGTCTGGGTTTTTCTTTAATATGAAATATTTTGAGGATGAAGTGCACAATGGCAATTGGGATGAGGTTGAAAAATACCTCTCTGGTTTCACAAAAGTAGATGATAATCGTTACTCTATGAAGATATTTTTTGAGATAAGGAAGCAGAAGTATCTCGAGGCATTGGATAAGTAAGCTCACAAATCCGCCTTAGCTTCTTAGACTGTAAACATTCTAGTATGGAACTTAATTTAGACTGTGTAAACATTCTAGTATAGACCTTAAGTTAAACTTTGTTTTAACTTTTGTAGGCATGACAGGTCCAAGGCTGTTGAAATATTAGTGAAGGATTTGAAGGTTTTTGCGACATTTAACGAGGAACTATTCAAGGAAATCACACAGCTTTTGACATTGGAGAATTTTAGGTAACAATGTAAATAATATCGCAGATTCAGTGCAATGCATATGCAGATTCAGACTATTAATTGCTTGTATTACAGGGAAAATGAACAACTTTCCAAGTATGGTGATACAAAGTCTGCAAGAACAATCATGTTGGTTGAGCTCAAAAAGTTGATAGAAGCGAATCCCTTATTCCGTGACAAATTGCAATTTCCCAACCTAAAAAACTCAAGGTTACGGACTCTAATCAATCAAAGGTAATACTCCCTCCAAACATACTAAATCACTTACATTAAAACATAAAGATTTGCACTCTATGTTAAATAACTTGTTACATTATGGCAATGAGCTTATATTTAGCAGTTTTTATCAGTCAATATCCAAATTTCTATTTGCATTGGGCTATGCATTCATCGTGTTTTCTAACCAAGGAACAATTTCAGCAATGCTAGAATTTATATTATCATGTGTGTTGATTCCAAATAGAATCAATCTTCTGTACAATGTGTGACATTTGGCTGTACAAAGTGTGCAAGCACAACATTTTCCTCAATGATAGATTACTATACATTCATTCTTAATGTTGATATTATTCTATCAACTAGTTAGGTTATTCTTTTTGATAGAGAGAACTGGTTTCATTGAATTACAGCTTAAATTGGCAGCATCAACTTTGTAAGAACCCACGGCCAAATCCAGATATAAAAACTCTCTTTGTGGACCACTCATGTGGACAGCCAAATGGTGCGCGAGCTCCATCACCTGCTAATACTCCACTGCTTGGATCCTTGCCAAAGGTTGGTGGGTTTCCTCCCATCGGTGCACATGGGGTGAGTTGCAAAACTGATTGTCTACTTTGTTACTATATCATAGATGTTGTGTAATGTATCTCTGTGTTTTCTTTTGGTTCTTATTATGGCTATGCTTCATGTGTACAGCCTTTTCAACCTACGCCAGCACCAGTGCCAACACCTTTGGCAGGTTGGATGTCAAATCCTACCACAGTAGCTCATCCTGCAGTTTCTGGAGGTGGAGCTATCGGTCTTGGTGCTCCATCAATCCCAGGTAGTACATTTTCTTGTTTTTGTAATGCTACTTATTTTTCTGTGTAAAGTTGCTATGATCTTGTATGCTGTGTGCTGCTTTATGATTAACATTGGACTTTTCATTCCCTTATAAAGCTGCTTTGAAGCACCCTCGGACCCCTCCAACTAACCCTTCCGTGGACTACCCAACTGGAGATTCTGATCATGTTTCTAAGAGAACAAGGCCTATGATGTCGGATGAGGTAATCTGGTATTTCTTATGTTGACATGTTCTTCCAATTATGCCTAGGCATATACTATTATACTGATGTCTTAAAAGTAATTTTGTTGCTTAATTTTCTGCTCTTATTTGAATCATTTCATGCAGGTGAATCTACCTGTTAATGTGTTGCCAGCAACATTCCCGGTTCATGGTCATGGGCAGCCTTTTAATGCACCTGATGACTTGCCAAGGACTGTCACACGAACCCTAAATCAGGGTTCATCTCCTATGAGCATGGATTTTCATCCAGTTCAGCAGACTCTACTCCTTGGTGTGCTTTTTCTCAAAGTCATTTTCTTTCCTATAATGGTGTATATGCCTTTAATATTGGCAATAGACTGAGTTTTCTTTGGTTTAATATGTCAGTTGGTACCATTGTGGGGGACATTGCATTGTGGGAAGTGGGTTCACGGGACAGATTGGTCTTGAAGAACTTCAAAGTCTGGGATCTTGGTACTTGTTCAATGCCACTGCAGGTGTGTTTTTTCTCATATTTGTTCATTGATGTTGTTGGTAAATATTTGTACCAAACCCAGATATTTGTAATATTGCAATGGCTGAAAAATAATAAACTAATCATGATCCAATTCAGGCTGCTCTTGTCAAAGATCCAAGTGTTTCTGTCAACCGTGTTATTTGGAGTCCTGATGGTTCTCTATTTGGTAGGTTAAGGTTTTTTAAATTCTTTAATGTTTGTTATAGTGACCTTAGCAATACATACTTTTAACGATGTCTCCTTTTGTTTATTAAACAGGAGTTGCATACTCAAGACACATTGTTCAGGTATACTCTTACCATGGTGGGGATGACGTACGACAGCAACTGGAGGTTTACAGCACATAATTTTTTCTTTTCTGGAACCTTTTTTTTTTTTTTTCTCTGCTTGCTTTAGGTTTTTCTGTCTGTTATTATCTCAGTTGCAAACCTCTTTTGTTTAGATTGATGCTCATGTTGGTGGAGTAAATGACCTAGCATTTTCCCACCCAAATAAGCAGTTATGTGTAATAACCTGTGGTGATGATAAGACCATCAGGGTAAGTTTGTCATGACATGAGCTAAGTTTCATCAAGTGGAGAAGTTGATGGATTATGCTAACTTGAGTTCTGTCAAAAAGGTTTGGGATGCTGCTACAGGTGCAAAACAGTATACTTTTGAAGGTCATGAGGCTCCAGTTTATTCAGTCTGCCCTCATTATAAAGAAAACATTCAGGTGGCAATGAACTTTAATACTTCTTTCCAAAAATGGCAGTTCAGTTTGTTATTGTTGTTGCTTTAGATTTCTTGATAGTGTATCCCAAGAAAAATGGCCTTAGGCTTCTTTTTTGGTGGATTTTTTTTCTGACATTCTTCATGCTACGTTGTTGTAGTTCATATTTTCCACAGCAGTAGATGGAAAGATAAAAGCATGGTTGTATGACAATTTGGGATCTCGTGTTGACTATGATGCTCCTGGCCGTGGGTGGACAACCATGGCTTATAGTGCTGATGGGACAAGGTATTCTCAACCATGGCTAAATGTCTCTGCTGTATCAGAATCCTTCTGTATGATTGAATTTTAGATTTATGATGTCCATTTACATCACTTTCTGTTCTTATATTTTGGCTGTTGATGTATATGGTAGGCTCTTTTCATGTGGAACAAGTAAAGATGGAGAATCCTCTATTGTTGAGTGGAACGAAAGTGAAGGAGCTGTAAAAAGGACTTACCAAGGATTTCGCAAGAGATCTTCGGGAGTTGTACAATTTGACACTACAAAGAATCGATTTTTGGCTGCTGGTGATGATTTCTCCATTAAATTCTGGGATATGGACAATGTTCAACTTTTGACTACTGTTGATGCTGATGGAGGTCTCCCAGTAAGTTCATTATATTTTAGTAAAATGGTATTCGCTTTGGAAATATTAGTTGCTTAATATATTGCCTTGTCTGATTTCTAGGCAAGCCCCCGTATCCGTTTCAACAAGGATGGAACACTTTTAGCTGTCTCTGCAAACGAGAATGGAATCAAAATTTTGGCCAACACAGATGGCATTAGACTGTTGCGTACAATGGAGAATTCTATGTATGATGCTTCAAGAACATCTGAAGCCATGGCCAAGGTAGATTTCTAGATTCTATGCTTTCTGTAACTCTTATTAGTAAAATCTAGTCTAACATATGATGTCATTGCAGCCTACAATAAGTCCGATTTCAGCTGCTGCAGCTGCTGCTACTAGTGCTGCCCTTGCAGATAGGGGCTCATCAGTGTTAGCTATTGCTGGAATGGTCAGTTCTGGAATTTATATCAGTAGGACTTATATTTGCATCAAACTTTTAGTTTATGTTGTGTACACCAAAAGCTCCTCTTATATGCTATATGACGTATATTCATTCAGTCCTCCCCTTGTGTTATTTTACTTAATGATATTGATGAGGCAAATTTTATCTCATCAGAATGGGGATGCCCGAAACTTGGGTGATGTAAAACCTAGAATAACTGAAGACTCCAATGACAAGTCGAAGATATGGAAGCTCACTGAAATTAATGATCCATCTCAATGTAGATCAATGAAGCTAGCTGAGCATGTTAGAGTAAACAAGGTATGTTATTGCTTGCAAGCTCTAGTCATGATCAAATCATTCAAATGACTAGTTAAAGCAAACGGCTTTCAGCATAGCATTTGAGTGATCCAGTTTTAGTAATACCATTATCAAGTTGTATGTAGTCATTTTAACTACACGTTAAGGTCTTAAATTATTTCTTTCAAGGTATCGCTGCCTCTTTCCCTCTCCAGGAATGAAACTGTTATGATTAACTTCTTTATTGTTTTGACAGATATCAAGGTTAATATATACAAATTCAGGTAATGCTATACTGGCATTAGGATCAAATGCCATTCATTTGCTATGGAAATGGCAGCGAAATGACCGGAATTCTTCTGGCAAGGTTTGAGAATTTTGAATTCCTTCAGACTTTTGATTTTCTTTTCTTTAATAATAAATTTAGAAGTGGAATTTGATTTTTTCTGCATGTTGGTGCTTGACCCTGCAGGCCACTGCCAGCGTGTCACCTCAGTTATGGCAGCCATCAAGTGGCATACTGATGACCAACGACATCAGTGACAGCAATCCGGAAGATGCTGTGCCCTGCTTTGCTCTCTCAAAGAATGACTCTTATGTGATGTCAGCATCCGGTGGGAAGATTTCCCTGTTCAATATGATGACCTTTAAGGTGACCTGTGGTCCCTATTTGTTATTTTATTAGCTACATTAAATGTTGTGTTGGTATTAACCAATCCCAACTTTACTTGACTAAGTGCAGACAATGACAACCTTCATGCCTCCACCACCTGCAGCAACTTTTCTTGCTTTCCATCCTCAGGATAACAATATTATTGCCATTGGTATGGATGATTCCACCATTCAGATATACAATGTCCGTGTAGATGAGGTACCAATGCTGTCTGTAACAGTGTCTTACCCACTTATTGTTTGAGGGACTTGATCTTATGTGGAGTTCTTTATGCAGGTCAAAAGTAAACTCAAAGGTCATACAAAACGGATAACTGGCCTTGCTTTCTCTCATGCATTAAATCTTCTAGTCTCATCCGGGGCAGATGCTCAGGTAATAATTTTATAGATCTATCTTAGAATCTTGCTATTCTATGATTTGAATATGAACATTGGTTATCCGATCTTCATAAGTATTCAGAGTCCCTCTGAATTAATTTTTTTCCCCCCAATTACTCAGCTGTGTGTGTGGAGCACTGATGGATGGGAAAAGCAGAAGTCTAAATCATTGCAGCTTCCTGCGGGAAGGGCTCCAACAGCCCAAGCTGATACTCGTGTACAGTTTCATCACGATCAGATACACTTCTTGGTTGTACATGAAACTCAGCTTGCCATTTACGAAACAACTAAACTAGAATGCCAAAAGCAGGTGATTATTTTGTGTTTTGTTTTGTATGATTGGTCTCTATACTTTTATCTTTGTCTGATGTACATAATTTGAATTGTAGTGGTTTTCAAGAGATTCTGCTGCACCGATATCACATGCAACCTTCTCTTGTGATAGTCAGCTAGTATATGCCAGCTTTTTAGATGCAACAGTTTGTGTATTTAATGCTTCAAACCTCAGATTACGTTGTCGTATCAATCCTTCAGCGTATCTTCCTGCAAGTGTTAGGTAATGCATTTGTGCAACAGTCTCTGTAGTCATATGGTTTATCTCACTTGTCATGATACTTTTTGTAGGACAATTGTTTATTATCTTGATTTTTTATTCTGTAGTTTTGGATAGAAAAATCATCTGCAATTATGAAGTTTGTGGTCACTTGTCAATTTGCTTGTTTTGTTTATTTAATCTCAATCCTAACCTTCTGGGCTTCTTTTTCCTATTTATGTGACAGTTCCAGTGTACAACCACTTGTGATAGCAGCACATCCAACAGAACCAAACCAATTTGCTATAGGATTGTCAGATGGCGTAGTTCATGTCTTTGAGCCCCTTGAGTCGGAAGGCAAGTGGGGTGTGCCCCCGCCGGTTGAGAACGGGTCAGCAAGCAACGTGGCAGCTACTCCAGTTGGAGCTTCTTCGGATCAGGTCCAAAGATGATCCATTTCAGCCAAATACAAGTTCCTTTTTACATACTTGGCAAAAAAGGCCATTTGAATATTTAGGTATGTACCAAGCAGTGTCAACCTAGACCAACTAAATTAGTTGATACAACTACCCTCTGATCCTTTCTATCCACGATCCTATATACGAGAGCCATGGAGTAACCCATTTGGTTCAACTAATAGCACATTGTAATTGCCACCACTTGTTTCAAGTTCAATCTCATAGATTTAGGGTACTTTGAAGCATTCCACTTTTTGTCTTTGTTAAGCTTTTAGCACAATCTGCAAGAACTTGTATGGCTAATCAGTCTTTTAGTTATTCTTGTCTTCATCTTCCTTAAACCTCCTTTTATATTTTATGTGCAATTTGTGATCACATGCCATGCAAATATGTAATTAATAACAGTTACAGTGGTTTCTGGGCCACCTTTTGAGACTTCCATCTGGGCCCCACTGGAAGGAACATGTTTGTCTTTATTATCGTGGCTTGCAATGAATGTCTTGAGGTACTGAGAAATTTGAATTCCTTACCATTATGAAAAGGTGGTTGTCGTCGAAGCTGTCATAGAAGAGAACTTACTTGCACCTTAATAATAACGAGTATCAAAGTGTCCATGCTCCCTCCCTCGCGCCAGGACCCACTTTAGATTTTTGATACTTCAGATATCATATTAAGGAGGGTTTTATGGTACAAATTCCCATTTTATGTCATATAACACAATCTGTTACACTAGAGTTTAGTCACAATTTCGAAGGAGAAAAACTTGACTGCAAGTTGCAGCCTTGTTGGTTTTAAATATTCTTGAAACTCTCAATGAAATGATAATACACAACTGGGTGATTCTAAAAGATAACTGTCAATGTATTAATTCTTGGTTTCAGGCCTTGTAAAAGGCAGTCGGGTGAAGTAGTCAAAAGACGATTGGATTTTGTATAACAATAATAACTTTCAATGAAAAGTTGTGAAAGTTTATAAAATTTTTGAACGATAAAATTGTAATTTTTTTTTTGGTACTTATTACATGTAAAATATGCATATACACTAACAATCTTTTTATGAAAAAATTGTAAAATTTTATATAAAAAGTAAGAGCTTCTATTACTTTTATATCATATTTTCATAAAAATCTCAATACATGCTTAAAAAATTTTACAAGTTTTTATTGGAGACTAATGTAAAAGTCTAACTTTCTATATAAAATTTTACAATTTTTTTTTATTAAACATTACAAATTTTTTATTTTTATATGAAAGTTACAACAATGAATAAGATATTGCAAAAAGAATAATGAAAAATTGACCTAGGTTTATAGTTTACGATGTATTATAGAATTATCCTCATATTAAATGTCAGTTTTTCAAACTTAATTATACTAGAAGGGTCAGTAAATAGTAAATTCACAAAGCCTCATGCACAACCACAAAGTTCATTACTAAGTTCACAAGTTTTTCTAAAGAAAATTATAAAATTACTCATAATTAGGAGATATTTGTACACCATGAACTTAGAAAAGAAATGAAGGCAATTTTTATAGCCCCACTATTAGGAGGCACACCACATTGCTATGGTATCTAGTTCACTTCTCAAGTCT
The DNA here is from genome assembly GCA_026873985.1 of Saraca asoca. Classification (NCBI taxonomy): domain Eukaryota; kingdom Viridiplantae; phylum Streptophyta; class Magnoliopsida; order Fabales; family Fabaceae; genus Saraca; species Saraca asoca. Next base: position 9,566 of record JANHAO010007386.1, read on the forward strand.
ATAACGTCTTATTATAACAAATATGTAGTTGTTAACCAGATATCATAAACTTAAGTTGCCAATTTGAGGTAGATGATAGTGTCAAACTACACCATCAAACCTTGCCAAATAAGTTATTTACATTTCCATTTTACATTATGTTAACTCGAAATTTACAACCTTCCTTATCTTTCCTAAGGCATTAATTTATTATATACAGAATATATCACAATACCCCAATTATTAATTACTCTGGTCGAAAGCTTACTAGACTTGGTAGGTCTCTTGATTGAAGCTTCTTAATGTCACTTGCTGTCACCTTACAGGATTCCAGCGTCAGTGATCTCAAGTTTTTGAGTGTTTTCAGATGCTCCAGCCCAGCTCTGGTGATGCGAGAATTTGAAACGTTCAAAGATATCAACCTAGCAAGTCCTGAAATTGCATGCAAATACATGTCAGCATCAGTTCTTACATTTAAGAGTAATGCTAGTTGCATTTATTCAATCAACCTCACTTGGCAAAATCTAAATAGGTGGAGCCAATTAATAATTGAGAGATTCTGCCAAATAGGCAATGATTGAGATTAAGTGAATTAAAATGAGTGCAACTAATATTATGTCTTTCTCAAATTTTTACCAAATACCAATCAAGCTGAATTTTAGGGGAAATAATAAGAAATGATGCTCAAGTGGATACCAGATATAGACTCCAGGGCCTTATCAGTGAGGCTGCAGTTTTGTGATAAATTTAAGCACATCAGAGATGAAAGCTCTCTGATATTTTTCACGCCAGCGTCGGTCAATCTTCCACCACATATTTCCAGGGACCTAAGATTCTTTAAGTCTGTTTCTCCATAAAAAAAATATTGTTGGTTAAACAATTAAATTATAATTAACATGGCATCAATCAACAAACTGACGCCAAGTGTTTCATAGCTTGTTTGACTGAAACTTACCAGTACCATAAGAAAGTGCAAGCATGCAATTCAACAGTTTTAAGTTTTAACCATACAAGTCAGAAGATAGAACAAAACCACATTTTTGGGGAGCAAAGGTTGATAATTTGTTCATAAGAATTTTAGTTTAAAGTCCTGTGCAACTTAAAACCTGGGAAAATTGTTGGAAATGAAATCTGTACATGTAGAAATATCCTAAATTTATTTAATTTTGCAAAATTGGTCTCCTAGCACTCAAGTTGTAGAAAACAATCACCCGTTATTTTTATGGGGGGGCCTCCCTTTATGGAGCTTACGTATTCAAAATTGTCATACCTGGCCTTGTTCTACGAAAACACTTGATTAAATACAAAATTTATGTATGAAGAACATTATGATTGTAGAAAACTTGAATATTAATGGCATGATACATACTTTTTAAATAGTGCGTTCCAGAATCTGTGATTCGTGCTCCAAACAGGTCAAGGTCAGTTAGCCCAGTCAAACCTGCATTGGTAAATTCAGAATAATGCATTCTGCCATATTGGAGAAGTTCAAAAGAAAAAAAAAAAGGGTGCCATGGCAGCCACAATACTGAAGTTATAAGAAAAAACCTTACAAGTAGTACATGTTTTTGAAAATTAAAAATGTTAAAACCAAATATAAAGAAACAAAAGGAAAATTTTCAAATCTAAAATTATATGTAGCAGCAAATCAATCCGATTGAGTTGGATTTAGAGCCTATCTAGAGCATAAAATTAGACGAAACCATTCTTCAAATTGCAACTATAGCATATGAAGACATTACTTGTAAGGGCTGGCAGTCCAAAATCAGTAATTTGGTGACAATCCAAATTAAGTGACTTCAGAGATGAGAGTCCACTCAGCTTCCTTAAACCATTATCACTAATCATTGTAAATGACAGATTTATTTTCTCCAGATTAGACAATCCTACAAGAAAGAGGAAAACATACAATCAGAATAGCAAAACTCTATTCCCTAGCAAAGATAGTCTATATCACAATATAGCTACTCTGTCTAATAACTCTTAGATATATCAGAAATCACCTAATACCTACATTCTTTGAATTGTCTCATGAATAGTATCTTTTACTAACAAGTCCAATTTATGACTCTGCAGTTAACTATGTCTATGAACTTTATGATGATATCAGCAATAAGTCAAGCGCATTAAAATGTCAAGGGTATAAACCTCAGTAGCTAACTTCAATTAGAAGGAATGCAACACACAAAGCCATGAACCACTAGAAAGTTAAACTCCAAATCAATTTGTGAACAATCCAAATCAGATGAGATGCACAACAATAATGACCAGAAATAATCCTCAGTCTGCAAGGAAATCTATCAAAAATTGAGGTTACAACCAAACCCGGTTCCAATGAAAGAAAATCTTCTCATATAGTAGTAAAAGACAGGGAACTTTATAAGCAAGAAAGAACCAGTAATATTAAAAACCTATCCACTAGATTTTTCAAGAGACGGTTTCAACAATAAAGAGTAACTAGATAAGCGTTAGAACTTTAATAGCACATTCATTCATTTTAATAACTTGATACTTCATCAACTGGAAGCAACATGAAGCAGAAGTTATGTGGTGAAAACAAGTTTTCTTAAGATGGGTTCTGAAAAATAGACACATAAATTTAATTAAAGATATTGATATTGAGTATACTAAGTGATCTATTGCTAGGAAAAACCAAGCATCTAATCAAAGCAACCAATACTCAGACATTAGGACACGTCTAACCAGATAAATGGCATAGCCCACTGCTTCCAACTTCTGTATCAGACAATTCCAAGCATTTCAATTGCTGAAGGCCTAAAAGCATTTACAAGCAAATGTGAGTCTCACTTTCCATTGAAGAAGAAAAGTGCATTTCTAATTCTAAATCAAATGGCAAGCACATATTCTCTAGATGGATTATCTGCAATCAAATATATGCAGAAGATAAAGCTTTAGGGCAAAATGCAAGTAATTTTCTGCAGTTTTGAATATAAAATTGTATGAAGGTAAAAAAAAAATGAAAGAAAGAAGGAGAAAGAGAAACATTTACCCGCCAGGTTGACCAGTCCTTCATCACCAATCCTACATGAGTCTAGGTTAAAGCTCTCCAACTTTGTCAATCCTGCTCAAAGAAATACAGCAATATGTTAGATAGATATATTGTCTTTAAAGTAATCTCCATTTCTTTCATCTTCCCTTGCAAAACAAATTAAAATCATGTGTTACATCTGTTTACTTGACAGGAAAACTTTGCACATAGTTCTAGAGGTAGATAGAATGAACCAGCATTATCGAGGGGCAGATGCAGGAGGGAGAGAGAGCAAATTGGGTTAACATTTCAAATCACCTTTTAAGTGTGTTAAACAGACATCTGTTATGTCATTGAGTCCCAAGTTTAAAACCTTCAAATTTCTCATTCCTGCAAAATACAAGATATAGTTCCAACTTTAGTTCCCCTAAGAATTCTTATGGCAGTCAAAAGTTGAAAAAAATAAGCATATCTTTAAGATACATAATAAGAGCCTGAGAAAAGTAATTATACAATTCTAGACAACTTACGTGAAAACTTCTCACATCCAACGTCTGAAAGGTTGCATCTATTAAGATTCAAGTTTGACAGGGCAGGAAGCTCTGGCAGAATAGAAAATAATGTCAAACTCAAACATAAGTGGGCAAGTCCTGTCTCATTATAGTTAAAGGTGTTAATCAACAAAGTTTTACGTTCACAAAACAAAGTTCACCAGCCAAGCAGATGGTTCAAAATATTGTGTTTATGAAATACAATTCAAGTCAACACCTCTTTTTTCTTAAGTCTAGATTAGAAACTCAACACTATTGAACAAAGAGGTGAATTCAAAGTTTCAACCCAACTCCCCAGAAATAACACAGAAGATCTGAAAGATAAATACACAAATATACCATACACATGTTTGCATGGACTCTTCTATGATCAAATCACCATATGATGTGAGTGGTATGCTGAAGGCATCCCTAGAAGTTACAATGTTGTAAACTTGCAATGCTTTAGCCTAGCTTAAAGGCTAAAGCATCAATGGACCAATAACCAAAATTATGAACTTAATGACGAATTATATGCTAAGTAAGCCAAAATATTATCACAGCAATATTAATATGATAAGCACGGAAGTCTATGAAGTGATGCAACCTGAAAGAGAATCCAAGCAAGCAGCTGTTACTAGGCATCCTTCCAAATTTAACAGAGCAAGCTTTTGTAGTCCTGAAGCACACTAAGACATAATTTAAAACAGAAGTCCGAGAAAAAAAAATGAAAATTTCCCATCAAACTGTTGATTAGAATCCAAGACACTAATATGTTGACATTGGAACACTGCTGCCACAAATCCAGTATCATTGAAAATTAAATTCAGTGCATATCGGAAATAAAGATGGCATGCTGATAATGATACGCAAACAAAATAATTGCTCTAAATGCACTTCAACGTTTCAACTTTTTGGCTAATCAACTTTAAAGGGATAGAAGGAAAAACATAATATCACAAGAAAAACAACTTTTCAAACTCAGATTTTATACAACCGAGTCAACATGTAAAACATCAAAATTAAATTTCTAACTGACATTAGAAATTAAATTAGAAAAAGTGATTGTCCTTCAAATACCGAAAATTAAACACCAAATGTCTCTGAAATAAACATCACAGCTCTAAATTGTATTTGATAACTTGTACATATATTCTTGACAAAGGGTTTTATTGATAGTTTATACTTCAAGAAGATCTAGGTAAAAAAGGATCCTGGTTGGCAACACCAAACACATGTCAACGCTTGCTAGATTTTATATAAACTGAGATAAAATTTTTGTAATCGATGAGGAAGATGGCTATGCTCGATTGAATCAAGCAGCCTTCATGAGAGAAATGTCATAAACAAGCATCATTATGGAATGATAAATTGCTTTTCAAGCATCATTGTCCAAGATATCGTAAATCTTTACAACTGAACAAACGCTTTGAAACATTGCAATCATAAATGGGAAGACAGAATACCTTTCAAAAAAGTGATGCCAAAATCTGTGACCTTGCTGCAGGATATCTCTAGTCCTTTCAAGTTTGTAAGCTCTGGAACCAAATTAAATTAAATAGTAATTAATAGTGTCAGTTATTGAACCATTTCTCCCATCAGTTTCTGTAATACTAACAAGGCAATGATTAAATTTCTGCAAACATAACCACAGCTGAAACTTGTATGGCTCCACAGTCATTTCAGGGGTACTTGTCTGCACAATATTTTCTTCTCCCTCTCAATTTCAATTTTTTAATACCCAATGAAAGAAAGAATTATTCAAAAGCAGCATGGCAAGAGAGACAAAGTAAGAGATAATTTATACAAGTAAAGGTAAAAATAATATAATACATCCTTCACAACAATATTATCCAGCCAAAACTACATCCACGAGTATGATACATCACAATCCCTTCCTCGAGAGGGGACATTAATAATCTGAATAAGGACTAGTAATGCACAAAATCCACAAAAGGAAGGGCAGGCAATTCTTTTGTACTCAGTTTTTACTTACTTTAAATTTTTAGCTATTCTCAGCAAAGGGAAGCAAAATGCAAGTAACCTGATATAGGCTTCATGTCAGCATCTGTTATGCAATTACACCAGTTCATATTGAGAGATTCTAACTTGGTTAAACCTGAAAATTTTGAAGCACATAATTTAGTTGCACCAGTTCAATTTCAGATGAAATGCAGAAAACAACAGCAGTTATTTAAGTTTTCTAAAAATGTTCCATATAAGAACCGACCTTGAAGATGAAAAAGGCCACCATGAATCCCAGGACATCTCTCCAAGTCCAATTTGATCAAGTTAAGTAGACCAGAAAAGTTACTCATTCCGGTTGCATAAATTGCACTGTTTCTTCTAAAACTCAAACTTGTCAAATTTGATAGACCTGGAAGATATAATTACAGTTGTTGTAAACATTAATGAAAGAAACAACTTATAGAACTAGTTCTTTGCCTTAGTAACTACTACATGAATATTGACACAATATGCAAGGACCCCCAGATGATGCAAAGGTAAATGGAAACAATGATGTGACCACCACCACAAAATATAAAAAATTATATGCACTTATCCATCAATTGCATTGATATTCAAATGATAGTTTTTCCATATTCAAAAGATGTGAAGGCGCAAACACTCGAAAACAAGTTCTTTGCCTTAGTAACTACTACATGAATATTGACGCAATATGCAAGGACCCCCAGATGATGCAAAGGTAAATGGAAACAACGATGTGACCACCACCACAAAATATTAAAAATTATATGCACTTATCCATCAATTGCATTGATATTCAAATGATAGTTTTTCCATATTCAAAAGATGTGAAGGGGCAAACACTCGAATACAAGTATGATAAATACATTCAGAATGCAAATGCACAGACTGTGGGCCCTCATGAAAAACTTCAAAATGAAAAAATGACAGTCAGGTGGCTTTGAAAATAAATTAGAAATAAAAACCAGAAAAAAAAAGAGTACCACTGATGTACTCCAGACCATGGTCTGAAATTTGGTCGCAATGATTAAGACTTAACCCGAGGAGATTTTTGCAATCTCTAAGATAAGTCAGCCCATGGTCAGTGACATCAGACCCAGAGAGATCCACAGAGAGTAAAGATGACCCTTGTGATGAAATTACGTCCATCCAACTATCATTCACTCCAGCACATTCTCCCAGGTAAAAATCCTATTGCGAATTAGACAAGTTCCCAGGTTACGTAGATCAAAGAACAAATAAGTAACCAGAATTGACAAAGGCATGAAACCAACATGCCATATAATATGAAATGATTTACCTGAAGAGCACAGTCCCGAAAAGCTTCTAGGGAAGAAACATTAAGACGTTGGGAGTACACCAATTCATTAAAAATTTGCTGACTTATATCCCGAGGCAGCATAGAAAATGTGCTATACTTATGAACATCCTATTAAAAAAAATTACAGAGATTACATCAAACCAATAGTGAGTCTGGACCAAGCATTATATTTTACTTACAAAGTACCTCACTTATTTTCCGAACGCACAAGTCCAACAATGATGGACATTCTCCTTTCTGCAAACGGAAATCTACAGAAGGATAAGAAAATGAGCATGCCAACCATTTTAAACTCCCACTTTTGCAATATCTTCCTGAAAGGCCTCTAGAAGAACTATCTTCATTGTCTTGCTCTTGCTTCCTAGAACAAGCTCCCCCCATCGAGGAAATATCTCGTAATAATCAATATATGTCATAAAAACTGCAGCAGAACACTAGTGTAATCGATTCAATTACCAAAAATCATTAAACGCAATCTACTTCACCCTGTAAAAATAACATACGGTACAGCTCAATAAGTTTTCAGCAGGTTTCATCATTCAGAAACCGACTTCTCCTCGGAAACAATCTCAACAACTACCGATAATTATAAAGTAGACGCACAGTTCTGTTCAAAACATCACTGACCATCTTAGTCGAAAAAACTGATATTATTTTATTTGATCAAGAAAAACAGAAAAATGAAAACTTCGGAAATGAAAACTTCGGAAATGAATTTAACAAATGACTGAAAAATCAAACCATGTTAGATTAAGCAAACACATGACCGAAGTCTGTAAAGCTTTAAAACTTCATCACAGAGTTTCTACCACCAATTACAAAATTTTTCCGAAGAAATTAGTTTATAAGGTGCAAGATAACGTCAGATCTCTAAAAGACCACAGAAACAAATACAAAGTAGCTAACAATCACCAAAATCAACATGGGAAACAAAAGGATGATCCATTTTCCCGCCGGAGAAAAAGAAGGAGACAGATTTTCTCGGTAGACAAAGACCGGAAATTGAAGAAAAAAACATTAAAGGTAGTAGTAACTATACCCTATCATGATTAAATCATCAAACTTTGAGTATCACGTAGGACAATTCATCAAGAAGCTTTTTTCAGTTTCAGACTTCAGTGAAAAGCTGCAAATGGAGGAGGGAGTGAAAGGAAAGCCAGGAGGGTGGCGCAATATAGTTTAACGTCGTCCATGACGGGGCCGAAATCTTATCCAATTAACATATGACACGTGTTGAAACGTCAGCGACGAAGATTCTCAGTTCGGTACGGTGCGTGGGAATTTGGATAAGGACGGAAAAAATTCGGAGAGAGAGAAAAGAGGTGGGGTCTCTTGACTTTTTCCATTGGAAGGGAACCCACGGGATGTTTTATCAGTTGGTTATGAAAATTTCCAAGCTTTACTTTTAGTCATTTACTATCTCATTGGATGTAAGAAGGCAAAAGAAAAAAAAAAGGTAAAAAGAAATTGTGTGAAATGAAAATGTATGGAAAACTGTTTTTTTTTTATTTGTTGTTTGGATCGATAAAAAATAGATGAAAAGAAAAGAGTGAGGAAAATAAGAGAAAAAAATTATTATATTATTAAATGATATATATATCCTTAGATAATAAGGATTGCGTTAGTTGTAAAATAACAAGCACTTCTTGTATTATCCTTATTTGATTTTTATCACAAAAACTATTTAATATTGGTGACATAAAAAATAAAAAAATATAATTTATTCATTTATGATATGTTTCTGATTTATTTTTTATCTATATTTTAAAGTCTCAAATTAATTCATATAAAATTTAAATGCTGTAATTTTAAACCTATCTCAACTCTGATTATGTTGTGACTTTAATAAAGAAAAATATCATATAAAAAGTATGAAAGTTTCAATTTTTTTTTTGTTTTTGACTTAAAAATAAAAGATAGATAAAATTTTAACAAAGTATTAGTTAATTTTAACATTTTAAATAATAAATAGATAACATAAACTCACCTCATATTATCTAAAAAAATGATATTTTTTAAAAAGGTAATTAATGTAAAAAATACAGATACAATGTAAATTTTAGAAAACTAATAAAATAAAAGGCTAAAATCTATTTAACATAAATAGATGATTTATTACATATAAAAACAAATAAAAAAGGAAAATTTTGGAAAATAAAATAAAATAGGCAAAATTGGATATCCTAATAATATAGAAGTAGTAACATTTATTTTCAAACAAATGTTACTTCGCAACAAATATACTCTACTTATCACGAAAGATTAAGTAAGAAATAATTTTAATTTTTTTTATTTTTCTTTTCTATTTTAATTTAAATTATGATTAAAACTTATTTATTTATCTACTTTAATAATAATTATTTATTTAAATTATTTATAGCTTATTTTTAATTTATTTTTTAATTTTATTACTATTAAATTTTAATTTTTTTGGATTAGCAAATAATATTTTGATTTCAAATTTTTATTATATGAATTATCTATATATTTAGGTAATGAAATTTTGGTATTTTAATATTATTAAAATGATTTTTAACTTAGAATTTGGTAATATTATATTTAAATATTAATATTAAAAATAAAATTAAAAATATTTTAATATTTTAGTGAATTATATAATTTAAAATTTAAATAATTTTAATAATATATCTTTTAATTTTTAAAATATATACGATTTTGATAAGTGCTATATATATCTTTATGCTTTATAAAAATTATTTATTTCAAAAAATTATTTAATAAAATTATATACACCTGATTTTTAATCTAAATCTATTAAAAAATTTTAATTTAAATTATTTTTATTTGTATTAAATAATTTATATATAATAAATAATTATATTTATATAGAAATAAAATATTTATCAACATATTATTAATAATATTTAATTATGATTTGATAGATAATATATATCTAAAAATTTTCAGTCTTTAAATTTTTATATTACTTTTAAATATCAAATATTAAATTTAATATTTTATAATTTCTAATTTTAAAAATTTTATCACTTTTAAATATTTATCATAATTTTAATTTAAATATTTCTAAAATTTCATAAAAAAATATTTCTAAAATGTATATTTTTTAAAGATAACATATTAGTTATAATAATAGATAAACTCTTATTGAATAATTAAATTTTCTAACATAAAGTAGTTAATTTTAAATTTTTAAATAAAATAATTTATAAATAAATTTATTTGAATATTAATATATTAAGAAAATATTTTTGAAATGATAAAAAAATTTAATTGATAAATTTAACTAATTTAAATATTAATATAATAATCTTATCAAATTTAAAAAATATAATATTACTTTATAATTAAAACAAATATAATTATATTAATTATATAATTATTTAATAGATATAAATATAATAATATTTTATTAATATTTAAATATATTATATTTTATACTTTAAATTCATATTATTAATTACTGTCAAATAAAATTATTACATCTATGTGTATTACATGGAATGTAAGAGCATCTCCAGTTATGCAATCCATTAAAATTACTTAATTCTCTTTTTTATAGGTTTTATCATATGATATCAGTTGAAAAATTATTATTTTATATTAAGATACCGTTATTTGTATAAATAATTTTATCTACACGCTATCATATAAATTGAAGTTATTATTTTTAAAAATCACTCAAGATATTGGAGTTGGAGATGCTCACCTTTGTTGCATGGACACCGACACGTAGACACGGACACAGGGATACGACATTTTCAAAAAATACAAAATACCGACACATGGGGGATACATGTAAATAATAAAAATATAGGGGTACATTTGTAAATATTAAAAAATATTATACTTATTTGTAAATATATATTGTAATTATTATTTT
>JANHAO010007387.1:0-20250 GCA_026873985.1 Saraca asoca
CTATGAAACTACTTTATAAAGTAAGAAAACAAAAATATAAACACACAGATCCTAAATTCTAGACTGCATTCTGGACAATTTTTCTGTAAATAAATTCATTTCATTTTTTGAATAATTTTAATTCATTTGCAAATGAATTATAGTGTTTAAAAACAATGTCAAATATAATTATTTCAATTCAATTTGGAAACAATTATTTTAGTTGAAGCGTACAGAAAGATTCATGGAATTTAATTCAACTGAAAGGTATACTTTGATGATATCTTGATAAATAAAATGTTAGAATGAGGGCAAAGTTTTTTATAATAAGTATTTTATATCAAATGAAATAAATTCTAATAAAATACTCAACAAATTTTATAGATTTTAAATCGACACAAAAATGTTAGGATTGGGATCCTTTCCCATTAATAAGGTTGTTGTAAAAAATAATAAAAAAAGTCCTCACCATCCATTCCTATTTTTAAATCTTCGCCATTCATATTTGAAACTCTCCGATTCAACTATAATATATATATATATATATATATATATATACTGTGGATGCAAAGGCACTGCAACCGCATCACACTGCAATTGCTGTTCTTTTGGAAATCACCTATGCAGATACACTAGAACTTTTAATATGCCTATTGTAACACTTGCATTATCATTGCAAAAAACACAACCTGACATTGAACATTATTTTGAAAACCATATATAACTATGAATAATATAGCTTCGAGTTTAGGGACCAAAAACTGATTTTTTTAAATTAAGCTGACTACGTTGGTAAATCCATAAATTATGTGAAAAAAAAAAGTTTTTGAGCCAATAAGATTACAAAGTTTAAAATGTATGAAAATTTAAGCTGACCTTGATTAAAAAAAAAAAAATCGAGCCCACGCAGAAAGCATGTCTCAGTTGGATAAAAAGCAATTATTTAAATGAAAATAAAGCTCGGCAGCTGAGCACTGCAAATGATAGTAGCTTGAAATGTGGTTAGAACTTAGAAGCGTGATACAAGCTTGATTTTAATAAATTCTAAAAACTATCTCTTGAAATCATGTTATTATTAATATGCATGACCTAGACTCAGCAAATAGTTAAGGATAATCTTTACTCCATTAAGAAAAGGTTAAATATATTACCATGTAACACATGTTGAAAATATAATAAATAGTCAAACTCTTAATTGATGCTTATTGCCAACAATCGCATTGCATTTTCTATTTAATAGAACTCTCATCTCTTAATTAAGGGGAGAATATAATCTCTTCAAATTAAATTAGGAATTTAATCTGACTTTTTTTTTCTTGTCTGATTGATGCTTATTGCCAACACTAGACATATAACACATTCAATTTCTATCTAGTTTTCACTAACTTTAGAAAACTAGCCATAAAAACTAATAAAGCTCTAACATATGAGATTCCATTGATCAAATAGCTAAAATACTACTGAACAAACAAATAGTATGGATGTGGTTCAAATATCATTTATAAATACCTAAAAGTTTGATTGACAAGAAGTTACATGAAAAGCACAACTTCTTGAGAAGTAGTCAATAGATGTGTTGTTTGATTCACAATTAATTGGCAAAACGGGGAGAGTAGGAATTCCTAAAAAATTTTCTTTCCCCTAAAAGTGGCAAGTTGCTTACCTATGCCAAAGGTAAGAAGAACTTTTTGCATAAACTTTTAATTTTCATTATCAATAAAATAACTTTGAGCAATTTTTGAGAAGTTCATAAGAAAATTTAATTTTTAGAAAGTTTAATTTCCTGCAAAAAAATTTTTTTTTCCTGTATGAGCCAAATAACCTCTTCCAAATGAGCCATTCCAGGTATGTGAGCTAAATCTATATACATTGTAACTTGAAAAAAAAATTGTATTAAGTGGAGTTGAGAGGCTTACCAACTAAACCAAACAAGTGGAATGAAGTAGTTTGACCACCCTAATCAGCCCCCAAAAGCTTGTGAGCTAAAACAACCATTTTACTAGAAGATGACTCCTAAGTTGAAACCATGACTGAATTTCAATTGACTTTTTTTTTGCAAGATTCATCAAAAAAACAAGATAGCATGGCAGCATCTATCATTATAAGTATCTTGCATTTATTTTATTTTGTTTTTTTTGTTTTAGGCTTGACCTATTGACAAATTTCCTTTCTTGATTAACTTAAATAGATTTTGTTCTGGTTTTGACAAGAGGGTCAATTATATGCGTAATTAAATGGGTAAGTGTTAGGTTGACAAAAGATTCGAATGGAATTGAAGTCAATGGAAATTTTAATTTTTCTTTGAGAAAGTATGCAATTATGAAATAATTGTATAACTGAATTTTCTACCAAGTAATGTAAAGGATAGATCCAAACAATAGTCAACTGCACCAAATTATGTGCTTTTGCTTATGTTTAGTCACCAACAATAGGAATAATAGATTCCTTGTTAAAACTAGTAAGTGATAAGAATGTCAGAAGTATTATTGGGAGGAATTTGATATAACTCTTTGGTGTGAAGTGATAGGATTAATATCATAGCTGATAAACTTAGATTGATTTCGATATGAAGATTGTAGTAAAGTTCATGGTATGTAAATTAATTCTAGCCTAGACCTGAACCATTGCAAAGGTAGAACACCATTGCCTTCCTAACTTGTTACTCGCCTCTTTCTATTCATTTCCTTTACATTGAACTTATACTCTATCGGTACCTAGAATGTCTTAATTACCAAATATCCCCATTATTCTTGCTTTAAGACTATGAGAAATTCGAGGATGAATTCTATTGAGGAAGGGAGAACTTGTAACACCTAAACCTCCTATGTGAACAATTTTTTTTTTTAAAAAAAAGAGAAAGATGTATTTTAGAATTATTTTAATTAGACTTTAGTAATGAATTTCTTTTTTTTTGAAATCTTATAAATTTCGCAATACTCATTCCTAAATGTTTTGATTTGTTAAATTATTTTAGTAATTTCTCATAAACCAAAATGTTAAATAAATTGTTGTGTTTAAATGTCTTGATATGTTACTGATTTGACTTGATTAGTAACTACTTAGAAATTTGATAAACTTTGGGGTGTCGATATTTGTTCCCCATATTTGTTTTCAAATTGTGAAAACATTCCTTTAAAAGTGCAACGATCCATTTACTTCATATTTGAAATAATAAATTAATAGTGTTATTGTCTAATTATCTTATAATTATTTCTAAGAGTAAGTTTTTTTTTTTTTTTTAAAATAACACATTAAAGGGTCCAATGGGCTTGTTTTCCCCAAAACCCCCATCTCAATCTCCCTTTCTCCTTTGTGCAAGCATGCTAGCAAATCTCTGAGTGCAGCAACATCATAGATCACCAGACTTCCAATGCCATCCATCGTTGCCCAATCAGCCTCCAACTATTGTGTCGTTGTGGAGCACTGAGTATAGCTAGCAGAGGTCGAACCTCACCACCACAATGTGAACCAGCTACTATTCTATTTTTGCAACTAATCGGCTTGGACAATCAGCAACACTAATGCCACCATTAACCAACCAACCGCTGTGATGCTACATGTGGAATGAACCGAGCCCAACTATGCGGAATGACCAAACGACACCAGGTGGGGAATTGCTACCCTATTTTTTGGTCAATAGCTTAGCTCAGCCTGACCATGGTTTTAGCTAAACTAGAGCTTCTTAGCCCTTTCCTAGAGGTGGGTAAGCATATTTGCATGTCCAATTTTACTTTCATTCATAGTTTCATTGATAAATTAAGATGATACCCATTAAACCCTAGTCTCCATTATATTGAACTTAGAAAATTCATGTAGTTGTTTTCAGCTATTCTTAGTGAATTTGAAGGAAAGTTTTGGTAAAGTCCAGTTTAACTATGGGAACTCCAGTAAGATTTGAAGTTATGTAACTTAACTTTCCTCCTCATAAGAATTTATTATTTTCAAAAAATATTCCCAGGTGAGTATGATTGTAAAACTATGGGTTGGTCGGAATGTGTGACATGGAAATGTATATTTAATTGAAATATATGATTGTAAAACTATGGGTTGGTCGGAATGTGTGACATGGAAATGAGATTGTCTATATGGATCTTGTCTTTAGTGAGTTAGCTTAGTGTCAAAATTGAGCGAACATGGATATAGGACTGAGTAAAATATTGAAATTAGCAAAAACTTGGAAATGGAAATCATCGAGAGTGATTGTTATAACCAAAGGTTGACTTAGGCCTTGTTGTATACCATGTGTGAACATTAAAATTGCACATTGTGTGTAACTTGAATATTAGGAAATGGTTGCATGTTGTGTGAGTAAATTGCTCACTATCTTCTTTACCTTATCACATGCTATCTAGTTACAAAGAAATGTAAATTTAAGTTTTCTACATCTAATGATATTTTAGTTGAGTTAGATTGTTGATTATAATCAAAGTTGTAATTCAAGTAAGTTCGAATTGTCTCTAGGAGAATTACTTAAATATTGGAAGGAATAAATGTTGGAATGAGATTCATTTGAGTATTAGAACAAAAACCAATAAAATTGGGTGAGTGAGTAGTTTTTTTTTTCTTTTTAAGTGAATTAGTTCACTGTGGAAACCTAGTTGCTTTTAACTATGTGGCATGAACATTTGATTGGATTAAGTAGAAAGTGGCTACTGTGCCATGTGCATCATATGTGTGCAATGAAATATCTTTGTGAGTAAATAACATATTTTTATGGTATACCTGTTACTCAAAATCTTGTTTGATTACTTTTGGAGTTTGCTTTGTATTTTGACCCCTCAATTAAAGGGAGTGAATACTATATTATGTTGATAGGTAGTTATGTTGGGGTTTGAGTAAATGACTTTCTTTTATTTCCTCGTTTCCTATTTAGCCAGCTCCAAACTGTATAGGTTAGGTTGCTATTTTCTTGAATTATTAATTTGATTTGGTATGAGTCATAAGGCTTATCAATAGTTTGTGTAAGCTTGTGAAAATTATAATAATTATGTTGAATGATTGGTATTGCCTTTTCTATTTTGAAGGTATTTGCTAAAATATGAAGGGTGTGAACATCCAAAGCATGGTAGTGATATTTGAATGTGGCTATGCATACTAAATTGTGCATTTGTATGTTTATTTGAAAATTTTTAATTGTTTGGAAGTTGGACCTTGGCCAAATTCTTTAGGCAAACTCCTTAAATATAATTGAATTGGTTACTGTAAATGGCCATTAATTGGTGGAATGATAAGGAAAGTAGAGATTGACAAACTGATACTAGAAAAAAAAAATAAGAATTTGTAACTAAGAAGCTACCTGAAGAAATTGATCTATGGGCCCAATTTAATCTAAAAGCATTGTGTTTTATTTTGTAAAGTTGTATGGTAATGCTATTGGGTATACTTTTTATGTGTGTCAAAAGAAAATTTGTTAAATGAGCTTTGTTACTCATTTTAGAGTCTACAATGATTGCTTTTCTAGATTAGTCAAGAGATATAATGTATTCGTAGGCCTAAATAAAAAATGAATATAATATGCTCATTGTGAAAAAAAAAAAAAAATGTGTGCGTGATTGAAGTATGTTTGTGGTCACTAAATATGTAAATAGAATGGTGGATTTAGTAAGTTTGTTTTGTACTATCACTCTACGAGTGCATTAGTACAACTAATAAAGGAAGCATATGGATCATAAATTCCAAAAATTTATTAAGTCTTTTATATGCTCGAAAATGATATTTGCCTTGTAATACAAGTAAATAATGGATTCACATTTTAGTAAGACCAGAAAATATGAGCATGGCCTTATTATGAAAGTTAAAGATGTTTCTTTTTATATATGTAAATGGTAGAGAACAAAAGAATCCAATACATGTGCTTCATTACCTTGATTGTGAGATTATTAGTAACAGAAAGTATGAAAGCTTGTAATGTATGGATGATAGTTGGTGTGTGTGTCTATACATATACATATATTCGAGTCCTATGTCTTTTATAGTATGTAAGGGTTTATGTGGTACCTTAAAATAATATTAACAATAGTAAGTGATTTACTCATTGAATTTGTTTGAAACTTGTTATGTCTTTCTTTGGAAATGTTTTAGTTTCAAGAATGTTTGATAATGTGTGGATTGTTTCATAGAGATTGAAGACATAAAGCTTGGAGGAATAATTTTGGTAGTTGAATTGCCAACATATGCATGTGTGCCTTGAGTAGTGTCACTGTGTCAAATGGTATTTAGTCTAGGGCCGATTGCATATATATAGGTGTTGCGTAGGGCTCATATCCCTCCACTAATAATTTTGCCTTAAGCCCAAAGTCTTAAAAATAGAGGGAATTCTATTGAATCTTTTTGATTTAGAAACTTACCGTTTTATAAAATAATTTGGGTAAGTGGTCCTTTAAAATCACATTATTAAAATGACCATCGCCCTTTTATAAAGGTTTTAGGAAGTTGCCTCTGGCCAATTTGCTACGTCAGTCAAGTGCCGAAGTTGAGATGTGACAAAAGATGATGGAAAAATTAAAAGAAAACATGAAAAGAAATTGGGAATTGTGATTTAAATTTGTGGTGGGGAAAAAGATAAGGGAGAAAATCTAGCCGGAAACAATACACACCATTAGTAAAGTTTTTTTTAAATAAAAGAAGTATATGATTTATAATGTGTTAGATTAAAACATAAAAAAAAATACTTACTCCAGATAAATCAAGCATAATAAATAAATATAAGTGCTTATATTTTATATCGTTAAAACCAATGTGTTAATAATACACATTAAGTAATTAAAACAAATAAAAAACAGTATTTTAAATACACTTCAATTAAACCTAATATCTAATTTAATATAGTATAATAATATGCATACTTTTAGATTTTAAATCTTTAAAATGGAGATATACTTAGTACACATTAAATAACTAGCGTAATAAAATAGAGTGTTAAGAATGCTATCATGATTTCTAAAATCCAACTAACTAAAATTTCAATAACACTTAATAAAATTTAGTTCATTGATTTTGTCAAAAAGTAAGCGAAGTATTTATTTACTAGTTGAAATAAATTATATGTTGAGCATTTAAAGCAATTATAAATAATTTATTTATTATTGAAATATGTAGTTTATTTAAGACATATTAAACAACTAGTATAATAATAAAAAAAGCATTCTAAATACACTATTATAAATTTAAAATATAATTAAATAAAATTACAACGCTACTTACTAAAGCTCAAGATTTAGAATTTATCATAAAATGAACTAAGCAATTTATAAATAGTTAGGATAAATAACATGTCAATATTTTTAATCAAAATAACTTATTTATTTTTCATAATAACCACTAAAATATTTTAATAGAACAAATCACTTGGAACAAATACTACAAAATTGTAAGTTTTCATATAAAATCATTTATTAAGAATCACTTCAAAACCTATTTTTACAAGAATTATCCATGCAAACTCTAAATATTGCTAAGTAATACAATTTTATAAAAGGAATTTTATGAAAATTGTTCCCAAAGATGTTTGGACTTCACAAGCATAAAACATAGTTTAACCTTGTCCACACTTTTTAAAATCATTCTATAAATTGCGAAATTTCTAATATAGTTCATAAATGATTTTCCATCTCTTATAAAGCTTATAAATACTTGCACACACCATAAATTTTAACATAATAAAGCAAGTGATAAAGAGGAAATTCAAAGCGAATGTGCTTTATCTTTTGTGTTGATATTAAAAATTTACTACAAAAGAATATATTTTCAAAAGTGAACAAAAACACACACACACACATCATGAATCACCAAAACATAATATGATCCTGACCATTACTTTTGAAGCTATTCTACATATAATGAAATTTATGTGAGATCGTGTGTTTTTCATCCAAATGCAGCCAACATCGAAACCTAAAATAATTACTTCCATTCCTTATGGCTAGCAATCTTAACTACAAGGGACATCCAATAGCTCTGTTTAATATATTTAATTTTTTAATTTGTCTTACATTTTAACCATTTATTAATTGAATAGAAGTCTTTGAAAAAGGAAATTATATTAATATCTTTTGCTTTTATTATTTTTATGCAAATAAAAGTCTTAACAGGAATATTTACAAATTAATGGTTTTCAATTTTGTTAACTTAATAATTAAAAAGTTGTTCATGAATATACTTTTTCAAGTCAATTTAATTAGAAATATATTTTTATCAAATTGACTAAATTATATCTTGAAATCAAATCTAATCTAATAAAAAAGGAAACAAAAAAAAGTGCAGAATTCAGTTTTTTTATTAAAAATGCAATGCTGTCTATTTTTTCCTAGAGATGTAATAATAAAGGTATGCAATATAACTTTTTTATTGACCAAATGCGAATTAATTGCCCTATGCTAAGGTTTAATGTCACAATGAAGTTTTAAATCCTACAAATAATCTCAATAGTTTTCAAAAAATTGAAAATGTTAAAATCATAGTTTAAAAAGTAGAAAAAAAAGGCAAATGAGCCACCTATGACTCCATCTAACTATTTTATTAATGTAGCAAACTCAGTAGTAAAGGAAAAAAAAATGAAAAACATTTATCCCACCTCCTCCAATGCAGTCAAATCAAATTTCAATCACTATTGGTAGCAATTTAGTTCAAAAGAAAATCCATCCACAAATTGGTTGAGTTCATGTAAAATCAGTTAGATGGGGTCATGAAAAGTTTATGCATTTTTCTATCCTTTTTAATATTTTATCATTTTCAATTTTTTAAAAATTTTAAGGATGTTGTTTGTAGGAATTAAAATTTTAAGGAAATTATATAACACTAAACCTTACTTTAAGGGAGTTATTTGTATTTTATCCTTTTTTTTTTTCATAGAGTGGGAACATAAAAAAATAATTACAAATAAAGCGGAACGGTCATGTTCATGACTCAAACTTTGATGAGTAAGTTAGTTTTACCCCTCCTATTAGTTAAAAGTAATTCATTTTATCTTTAGAAACCATTTAAGCACATCCATACTCTTCTATTAAGTTTGTTATAAATTAAACACATTGATTAAAGTCTTACATCACTAGTGTAAATTTACCTACGCTAACATTACATGAAATAAAGTTCCTAAATCAATTGATCGCTTTTAGTGAAAAATAATAGCATTACAAGAAATTAATTAATTTCAACTGAGGATAATGTTGAAATAATATTTTGGACTGACATTGCCAGTGAATTTATTGTAAGTTGGGCTACTAAATATCAAATAATAATGTTTATTCATTAGTCCAAATATGTAATTATACTGTTATTGGGCGTTGGTATTACACTTAGACTATTCATAGATTTCTTATTATGTGGGCTTTGTTTGTTTAGCTACAGATGATAGAAAGGCTAGCCTAATTCATTCTCACAAGGAGAGGTTCTTGCTTTCACCTTATATGTTACTATTATTGCCTTATTGAAACAATAGATTTTAGCCTAATTATGACATTTAGGGTAGAGAGGAGTTCACATCTTTTTTCTTCTCTGTTCTTTCTTCTCCTTTGCAAGAAATTATGGATAAAGACCACATATAGTGGTTATGAATATCGAGCTATCATTATGTGCATGTTCAATTACCAGATTTATTATTTCTTTCTATCCCTCTCTCTCACACACACACATATTGATTGTAGGATATGATTAGATGAATATTGTTATGGATTAATTACTTTTAACAAGTGGTATCTGAGTTTGATTAATCATGTTTTATAGTTGCTTATATGTAAAAATTATGATAATAAGCTACGAAAAAATTCGCCTTTAGTAGTGGTTTTCACCACTGCTAACACCCTTTAAAACGATCATTGGAACTACCACAGATTCATGTGTTAGGAAGTATTAATGTCGGTTATTTCTACACTTGGTGACGGTTCCTGCAATTGTCAGAAATGGTATATATAGTAGTTGTTTTCTCTGAATTTAGATGCAATTTTTTAAAAAATTGAAAAAAAAAATCACTTTTTATGGTAGTTTCCTTTGCATTTAGCAATAGTTTGCAAAAATTATTTTAACAAAATTGTTTTTGGTAGCAATCTTAGTTGCATTTAGCGATGGTTTTTTTAATTTTTTTTTAAAAATTTGCTATAGCTTTATCTGATTATAGCGGCGATTTTCTGGAAATTTTTTTTTTCAAAAAAATTGCCACTAAATGTAGTGTTTCAATTTTTTTTTTGTTTTCCTATCATAATTTTTCCTTTATCTATTATGTTGTTGCAAGAATAATTTATAATAATACTTACATTTTAAACATATAAAATTGAATACAAATTTTGTATTAATAATAAATATTTAAATATTTGTTTATCAAATGTTAGAATTCAATAACCCTACACATAATTTAATAGTCGAAGGATCTAAATCAAGGCAGTGTGTCGTGACTATCATGAGAAAAGGGCTTTGCATTTGCAACATGTTTGTTTCCAACATTTGGTGGCTATAAAATAAAATTAGAGTAAGTTATTATACTAACCCTGAAAATCATTCATATATAATCAATGTATGGAAAAATTAAGAAAGTCCTGCCAATGCATCTTCGACAAGTGTGATGATCAATACTTATAAATTAACTATAACCTATCCTACTCTTCCAAATCACATGCTTGCAATACTACCATTATAAGCACAATGATCGCACCAAGTTTCATAGTGAAAATAAAAGGGAGAAATGAAAGTAGTTAAATTAAAATTCTATGATCTTATATAGCCAATACAGTAGAAAATATAGCAACAAATATAGATGAATACAACAGAAAATCTGAAGTTTATAGCAAATACAACAGAATATAGAAGAATCAATACAAAAAATCCAACTCATAGAAACTAGCTCTAACTTATGACTTATATGTAGCAAATACAACAGCAACAAATATAGCTAATCTGTCAACAACAATCAACAAACATAACTAATCCATCATGAACAAGTAGAGAAAAGAATACAAATTTACTGATAGAGGGTGGGTTATCAAATTGGCTATTTCTTCAGGCACTGTTCCAAGCATTTTTTGAAGCACTGATGCCAATGCTCCCTTCAT
The DNA here is from genome assembly GCA_026873985.1 of Saraca asoca. Lineage (NCBI taxonomy): Eukaryota > Viridiplantae > Streptophyta > Magnoliopsida > Fabales > Fabaceae > Saraca > Saraca asoca. The sequence continues at coordinate 11,019 of JANHAO010007387.1, forward strand.
AGCCAATCACCTTTTACGTTCAAAAGTCAACTTTGCCTCCAAACTTTGGACTTTTGCTTGCACCTCCTCATTAGAACTTGGGCTATTGAATGTCATGCCATTGAACTATTGAGAACCTTTGCCAAACACATTTGAAGGGGATGGTCCAAAGCACACCCTTGAACCCATTTGGAGTGCTCTTTCTTGAATACCATTGGCATAGCATCATCCTGTGACATGGCCTAAGATTGTAATGAAGGGTCCTAGGACAAGATCTTCTCTATTTGCTCTTGCAAAAGTAGAATATCGACTTTATTAACATCTTTCTGAGTGTGTAATCCTATAACATAAAACATGGAGCAAAAATTAACCTCTTTGTCTTTGGTTGCTTCATTGACATACGTGCCATTCAGTTTCTCATGAACATAAGACCATAGATCTATTTTTCCCACCGAACGACCTAGCTTTTCAACCTACATAATATTTCTGCACATTCATTACTCCTACAAAAAGACATTCGTAACTAAACCAAGATCTATCAGGCTTTAGTTCAAGCAGTGTTCTTTACGTATTGTGAAAGGTATAATCTATTTATTTATATTTTTATTGATTTTTGAACATTATTTAATTCCTTTAACTATAGTTACATGTGTAACTTTGTTGCAGGTGTGACACTAGGTAGCAAAGGATGCGTAGATTCGCCTATTTGCCTTAAGTTGCAAACCCTAACCCTAACAACTTAAAAAAATTTGATACCCAGTATTGGAATGGGGCTCCATGACTTTAATTCGAAGAATAAGAATAAAAGGGCAAATAAATAGTTAAAACTGAAATTGGAATAACAAAAATCAACAAGGAACAAATTATAAAGACTAATATTTACAAGATGCATCTAGGAATCATACAAAATGAACTAAGTAATAATGCCTGTGAAATTATAAGAGTTGTGAAAGTTATGAATTGTGTATAGGCAGTGAAATAAGTGAAGCTCAATGATTGCAACTTTGCAAGACAGGCAAGTTTGAGGAGTGACATCCAAAGTTGCATAACAATAGTAGACCTGATGATGTAATAATATGCGAGGTAACCCAATAACCATGACATTGTCTCCTCACTGATATATATTTCTAGGCTAATGCTAAATGTAGCTAATGGGTTGCATTGTTTATTTGAATAGAAAAGAATATTCATACTATTATTGACTCTATCATTATTCTAAAAAAATTTTAGGGAGTTTTTTCACGCTTCTTATGCATCTTAAGTTATCAATCTGGCCTTGCATCAGTAGTTGTGATTGTCCAATTGATAAACTAACTACAACTGGTCTCACAAGTGAGAAAGTTGCTAGCTATGATTGTCAAATTGTGTCAAAATTAGAACCAAATTTTAAAAGTGATATTAGAAATGGAATTCTGCATGGCCTCGCTACATGCTTGAAGACATCGAAGGTATACACTGGAGTTGGGAGAGATACCTTATCTATTTTAATATGAATATTTGTCTATTCAAGTTTGTGAAGTTTGGACTCAGGAACATATTTTGCTTGTGAACTAGAGTGTAAAATGATTCAACGGATGGGACAATAACAAATCAACGCAAATGATTTTTTGTTTGAGTAGATAATTAATCAAATTTAATTTATGTTTCCAATCACAAATCAACATCTAAAAGCCAGAACGACTAAAACTTGAATACCTCACTTTTGTTTGTTTGATTAAATCATTAGCTCATGACCTGAATTAAAAATTAAGAAAAATGATATCCAACCTCAGAACATGGCATGAGACTTTTTTCTTCTTCTCTATTTTCTCCTAAACATCACAATCCAATGTTATCTGCCCACAACATGGTCACTCATAACCTCACTGGTTATGGTATTTCTAGGCAATTAGCACTAGAAATTGGAAGTTTCAATCACTTCAAACTCTTATATGCTATCTAACAATTTCTCTAGAGAAATACCCCCAGCAACATGGCAACTATAGTATGTTTTCGCACTTGGACATTTCTAAAAATGGCTTTAGAGAACACATACTGGACAACTTGGAAAACTAGCAAAATTTACTATATGTCACCATTTATTCTAATGTTCTCTTCAGTGAAATTATTGAATCCTTGTTTAAAATTCCTAACTTGGAAAAAATCATGTCATATGTGTTCAACAATAGCTTGAGTGGTCATATTCCTTCAAGCATTTTGAATATGACTGAATTTGTGATTTTGTATCTATATAGTAAAAAGTTGTTAGGGATTAGAAACTGCAGTAAATTAGAATTGATTTTGGATAAAAAATCAACTATAGGGAGTTTTGCCATAGAGCCTAGAAAATAAAAATCATTTGATTTTGGAAGGACTTTCAGAGGTTGAAGGCTATTATGGCCATTGGTGTGGGTGAAGAACCAACATTCCTTACCAAGATAGGGGAAGGTGCCTGTTATAGAAGAGTTTATCTTCCTCAAAATGTACTTGATACATATGGCGGTTGCCTTGAAAGTACTATGAAATTCTAGTTATAATTTATATCTAGAGGGGATCCAATATGGATGTAATAGAAGAGCTAAGAATAAATATGGTTGTAATAGCAAGTAAATAGACTGCAACCTAAAAGACTTCTGCGTAGTCTCTGTTAAAATTTTACCACAGCTAGTGTTTGTTTCACCACTCAACAACAATTTAAAAGCAAACATCTGTGTCTTCTATAGTTTTATAGATTACTTATTATAATCTTGTAGTTGTTGTTTCCTTTTGCAAATGATGTTGTTGCTAATAGGGAAGTACCTATTTTGGTGCTTGATCCTAATTGTTTTTGGTTTTAGTTATAAGTATTTACTTATAATTATAAGAAATTATAAGTGTATCTGGAAATGATTTGGCAAAATAAACCTTCAGGTAAGTTTGTACTGTGAAATATATTGTTTGTACTAAGAAATATCATCTCATACACCTCTAAAACACTTGAGCTAATTATCACACCTGGCCTTATCATGCTAAGTCAATTCTAGGAAATTTTCATGCACATTTGTCTCATCCATCTTGTGTATCACTTCTTATACTTTGTTTTATAGATATATAAAATTATATATAATTCTAGTTATACAAATATATATAATACGAATTATAATTAAGCACTATCACTTTACTCTATTCCAAAGAGAGCTTTGGAAAAAAGCAAAGGCACAAAATGAAGTTCACAAATCCTTAAAATCTCCATGAAATAAGAAACAAAAGGTAAAAACATTTAGGAATATGAAAAACACTCAATCTCAGTGTCGAGCTCAATGGCTTTGTAGATAGCTCCTAAATTAGTCAAGAGCTTCTTCACATCCACGAATAAGGACAATACCACTTGCTACAATCACAATTTCTAAAACTTCCTTTAGCATAATCATCATCAACAAAATCGAATCAAACAAGGAAAAAGAGAAAGTAGAAATAGACCTAAAAATGGTGCCTGAGTTAGGGGTTAATTTACCTTTGCTACCATATCACTATCTCTCAAGTTAGTGAGCAAGAGAGAGAGAGAGGGCTTGATGATGTTCAAACCAGGTGAATGAGTGAGAGATCGAGAGAGGGAGAGAAAGCTTGAGCACGTTCTAACTGATGGCTTGAGTTGAATTGTGTTGCCTCTAACCCAATTTAGTGCCAAAGAGAGGTTGCAGTGCATTCTTAACAGTGGTTTTTTTTAGGTACTTAGCGGCGATTATGAAACAACTATTGTTAAGCTTTGGTACTTAGCAGTGGTTATGATAAAATTGCCATCAAAAATTGTAAAATATTTTTCTCAAGCCTCGATCCTGGGTTGCTAAATCCATGTCTTGAACCACTGCTAAAAACATGTTTTATTGTAGTGATAACATTATATGATTATGTATGAGTGAAATTTGATTCAATTATTCCTTTGTTTCATAGATGTTATGATTTTGAATGAGACTTATTATTCTCAAAGTTTGTTTATATCTTATGATTTTTATTTTATGAGTATTTTTGGGATTATTGTTTAATTTTGATGAAATGGTTTGTCGTGTAAAACAATGATGCAAAACTGAAATCTTCTACTCTAAATTGGTTGAAAATCAAGTCACATAAATTCATGCCTAAAGGTTTTGTTTTTTTAAAATATAATATTCAAAAATAAAAATCCTTGACATTTTTTTATTTTTTTATTCGATGATTTTGATCCAAACGAAAGGAAGAAGTAGGTGAAATTATGCTAATATTTTCATGAAGCAACTATGAGAGTTAGAGTAAAGAAGCAGAGTATGATGATCAGTTTTGGTGAGCTTTTATTTATCTAGTGTGGGTACAATGAAAAGGTAAAACTGGATTACAAAAATAAAAAAAAAAATGGAATGATAATTAAAGGATGATGAGTTTAGGTGAGCTTTTGCATTTATAGTGATGACTCTAATATCTTAATTATAACTAAGTTTGGAAATCATAATATGTGTGTCCTGAAGGCTTTCCTAATGACCCACTAGCTATGGTGTGCTTGATGATCATGATGGTTTGATTAGTGCTTTCTCTCATACTATTTTCATGACCTTCAAAAGATGATGTATTTCCAATATATGGAATAGAGAGAGACTTAATCGTATTTGATCTCATTTTGATATGAGTATTAGTCGATATTGGTTTTTGTCATCAATTTTATCCAATATTGATCGGTGAGGGAATTCTAATTGCCACACATTTTGTTTTCTTTAGAAATAAAATGAACTTTTTTTTCTTCAAATTAGAAAAAAAAATTATGTATGAAATTTCCCTATGTGTTACTGTCTCTGAAGCCTCATTTTTTTCTCTTAGTGGTTAACTCTTGGTGACTATATGCTTTGAACATTATTATATTGACTTCATCATTATTTTTATTTTATGACAATTGTTGTAACTCTCTTAGTGTTTCTAAGTATGCAATATTTTGGACAAATTATATGCAATAAAGGATCAAATTATATGATATGCAATTGTGAATTGTAATTATCTTATGAGGTAATTATGTATTGTACTCTATAATTATTTTATGGCTATTTAAGTGAGTTTCATGTTTTCCTAATTTTAAATAATTCTTTTTATCTTTGGGAATTATTTGTGTGAGCACAATTTTTATACTTATGTGATATTTTCTTGCCAAATTTACCATTGGTTATTTTCGTGTGATTGAAATTATATTGATTTTGGATTCAATTACATATGCAAATTAAATTGCCAATTATGTGTATATTTTGGGCAAGTGACAAAATATGAAATTCTAATGCCATATCTTATGACTTGATGGGAGCAAAAAATTTGCATGTTTTTTTTTTAAGCTTAAATTGAGCTAGCCATTAATGATGTAGAAGGATGAGTAACTAAATAAGTTGATGAGGAATCTCCAGATATGATGGTTGTAGAGTATTTTGGGATGTATTTTCACTCTAAAAAGGTACTATTCTTGTCTTGTGCAATTACTGTTGAAATCCCATTATATAAATTTGGTGCAATTGAGGGCCCATCTATCAAACTCTCCGAATCTCCTATTGAAAATTTTCTTTATAATAGATTCTCATATACTAATGCACAACATATCCATGTTAGTCTTAGCTTTGGTAATATTTGCTTGCTAAGATAATTTATCTATAGAATTATGTTGTTGTTTGAGAATCTATTGTTATTTATATTATGGTCATGTAATTGATAGTTCGTTTATCGTGATATCAATTATAGTTTTGTGGTGATCGAATGATCTTTTTCTTTTGGAGAACAATATATTGATAATGTACTCACCCTTTTGGTGTGATATTATGAATATATTTTTACCATAATATGAATAACAAATTGGATATTGTGGTTCTATAATTTTATATATCTTATTGGTATTAAATTTTAGAAGTAAAATATTTGATCTTGTATTATATTTTAAAATCTTAAATGCCCTATCAGTAATATATTTTAGAATATAATATTATTTTTAATCAACTTATTTATTTATTGTAATTCGACAACCTTAGGTGGGATTACAACAAATAAGAGGTAAAAGAAAATCACATATTCAATAATTATTGTAAGGAAATACATAGCATCATCACATTTATATGCATCATGAATATTCATAATGAATATATTTTGATGAAATTCCTCCAACACTTTTGTATCTATACAATTTATTTTTGTCATTATTTTTTATGGGACCAATTGTAAGGATTAAGAGTCTCCAAAATTATTATTATTATTATTTGGCTATCATAAATTGATTATAATAAATGTTATATGTAAAAAATGGCTTCAAAAGAACGAGCCTCGAGCACAGTGAAGGCCAAGCCCCTCGCCTCACCAAAGGCGCCCAGCAAGCTTTGCTTTGCCCTCCATCAAAAAGCAACACAGTGAAGTTGTTCCAGTACCATCTCGCAAAGCAAACCTTGCCTCGCTTGTTGCAAGAAAGCGATGCAGTGAGGTGATCATAAGACCAGCTCATCAAACAGCTGACTATCCTACTCAAGCCCGCTATCTCACTACAACAGTACCAAGCTCGCTACAGCGGTTCCCATAACGATCCCAAACCAGGAATCCCTAGTCAGGACACCCAACACCTTGCTTGGTAAAGAAGCGCTGAACGACGGATGTAGATAGATACAAGTCTACAACCGACAAGAAGGGGCCCACCCCATAGCCTACATTCTGTAGTAGCCGAGTTGTAGTCTTTTACTGTCTTTCTCATTTATATCTTGATGTAACACAACTGTAGCTTATAATTAAAACATGTAACTCCTCCTTCCTCTATAAATAGGATTGCATTGTTAGAAGAGGAGAAGATCCAAAAAAAACTTTGTAAGCAGAAACTCTACCAAAATTACTTTCCAATACATTAATAGAATCTCCACCGTGGACATAGGATTCGGTGCCACCTGAATTTAGCCGAACCACGTTAAAACACTGCATTTCATTTTCCTTCTTTCTTTCGGTCCATCTCCTTCTATGCATTGGAAGCAGCATTGGATCCCTGAACTCTCTCCGATTAACTGGATTTTGGGACCCTCCGTACGAACCAAAATTTGTCGTCAACAATAAATACTTTATATGATTGTGTATCTACCTATTGTGGGACCAAATGTAATAACTTTTTGTGCATGATAACTATTGTTTAAAAATATTATGTGAAAGCTTGATATGTGATATTGACATGTCAATTTATAATGGTAATATTCAATTAAAAAATATATTTTGCCAAGTTTACAAAATCAATGATTTCATTATCTTTGGTATAATTAATATTAATATTTAAATTTTATTAAATTCATGCCCGTTGGTTACTTATGTTAAATTTGAAAAACAATTCGATGAATATTTAACAACAACCTAGGATATGTGGCTTTTAATTGTTTGTGCATCCGCCTATCATGGAGTCAATCATGATAAACTAAATTGAAAAATGTTTTATATACTAATAAAATATTCTAAACATATATATGTATGATTTATGAATCATACAAATAATGCACAAGCCCTATCAATTTGACATTAGTTAATATAATTATGAAATCCTTAAAACAAAGAGACTTTCAAAATAATATGATCCCTTTTTTATGAAATGCAACACTCTTTTGCGAGAGATAAATTTTGGAATCTTTTTTTTTTTTTTTGGTTAGGATTGGGTGATATGCCTAGTGACTTTGCATGAATCAAATATTGTGGTTCATATTATGATCAACTTTTATTTTGCTAAAAGAACCCATGTTGTAGAATTTTAAATGGCTCATTTCGAAAATTCATGTTCCATACATTTTTTTTTTTTAGAAATGGGAAGGAGACTCAATTATTGTTATGTCCTCATAATGGTAGTAAAATAATAATGTGATTGGTCCCATGTATTTCAATTGTTAATGACATAATTGTGTGCTCAAGTATTATATATATGTTTGTACTCATATATATTTATACTTGAATTGTTTTGGAGTGAGGGTTGAATCCCCTGTTAAAAGGGGAAAGTCATAATTGTATTTAACCTACAATTAATGATCCATTGTGGATATGGGTTTATGATAGTATGAGACACTATTTTATTACTAGTGTCAAATAGACATTCATAGTTACCTCGGTAGGATGTTGTACTCACTCATTATAGTTAATTCATCTTATATGATGTAATAACTATGTTTAAACTGTTAGTATATTGATCCTTCATATGGATATATGGTTGTAATAGAAAGATGTGCTATTTTCTGATGAATGTTGAATAGTTACCTCAGCATAGATTGTAGATTTTGACATTTTTCTTTTGGGCAACAATTTGAATTATGTCTCAATGCTTGAGTGCCTATTATCACATGTTTATGTTGTGCCAATACTACTATTGTTTGTTTCTCTCATTGTATTGATTTTGTTAGAGAGAAAATTTGATAAGTTTTATATTTATCTTAAATGACCACGAAACTCTACTATTAAAAGGCTTTTATGTTGATTTAGATAGGGATGTTTTGCCTTATGATATATTGTGTTAGTAGGAGTGCATATGTGATAGCTATATTATGTTGATAGCCATGGCATATATACCTACTTATGAGTAGGCTTTTTATTATTTAGGGCACTATTAGCTCAAATGGGGTTGATTCAGCCTTGTGATGTCTTGGATTAATGTGAGTATATATGAATCACTAATGTTGTTATAACAACATTTCATTGACATATGTTGTTGTTGAGCACAACTATAATGAAATTTATGCTATACTGCTTAATTATGACATAGAGACATTTTGACCCTCTCTCAATTTTGTTATGTTAGGATATGTTGTAGAGTCTCAATAAGGCATCATGAACAGATGCTCAGACCATTTTGGTGAGGTTTACCTTTGATCACATTTATTGTTCTTTTAATTCTCTATTCTACTCATTCATTTTGTATTTGGTCATGAAGTTATAGGTTTTAGCATATGTAACCTTAATGTCCCCATCGAATACGATAATCTTCATATTAAAAACTTATGATCTTATAATAGGGTGATGGTTGTATAGTGCTAAATCATTATTTGATATTCATTATTGTTGATGTAATCCATGATAATGATTATCCTAACTATGCTATTCAAGCATAAGATTGTTGAAATAATATTTCAGACTAGTATGGTCAGTAGATTTATCGGAAGTTGGATTATTGAATGTCAAATAACTTTGTTTTTATCATCCCAAATAAGTAATCAAATTATTTTTAGGTTTTAGTGTGACACTTAGAATATACATGAATCTATTGTTATGTGAGCTTTGATTTTTGGGCTATTGAGGATGG
>JANHAO010007388.1:0-20221 GCA_026873985.1 Saraca asoca
GAATTAACTTCTCACTATGGACTTCATCTTAAGTATGCAATGCATAATGAATGCAATATAAGATGAATATATAACCTTTAATATCTAAATCAACACAGAATGTATAGTCATAGATACAATAAAGCCTAATCAAATTGGCCCTAGGGCACCTATCTAGACTAACATTACTTTGCTTTTGTACTTCAAATCTTCTTATGTAAACTCACCTCATTAAATGAGATTTTTAATGAAAAGTCTATTTTTTGTTTTTCTGAGTGTCATGTTGAATACTTCATTTATAGCAAAAAGATAGCATGTGAGCTCTCCATGAGCGAATCACTGTAGCTAAAAAGCCATTAAGTAACCAATTGATTGCATTAATTCACCTTTAACAAACAGATTTGAGCATCACAAATGTCTCAATTGGTATCCACCTTTAGGTCACATGAAAGTTGTGACCATCAAGTGATGCAGGAACTGAGAGTTATTGGTTGCATATGAGTACGCTTTGAGTGCTCAGATAGCACTTGGTTAATATCAGTTCAAATGCTTAACAGGTGAATAGGTGTGCTCGAACTAGCTCTTTGCACACAATAGGTGGTTAGGTGCACCCGAGCTGACACGAGGTCTATTGTACAGTAGGTGATTAGGTGCTCTCAAGCTGGCACAAGCTCACATAGGTGATTTAGTGCATCTGAGATTATGTGAGGTCGAGTACACAGTAGGCAATTAGGTATGCTTAAGCTGACATGAGGTCATATGGGTGATTATGTGCACTCCAGCTGACTTGAGGTCAATGTGCAAAGAACAATTAGGTACACCCAAGTTAATGCAAGGTCGAGTACGTAGTAGGCAATTAGATGCACCTAAGTTCACACGAGGTCACGTGGGTGACTAGGTACGCCTAAGCTGACGTGAAGTCGAGTGCGCAACGGGTGATTAGGTGTGCCTAAGCTAGCATGAGCTCACATGGGTGATTAGGTGTGCCCAAGTTGACGCGAGATTGAGTGCGTAGTGGGTGATTAGGTGCACTTAAGTTGGCACAAGGCCGCATGGATGATTAGGTGCAACCGAGCTAATGTGAGGTCAAGTGTACGATAGGCAATTAGGTGTGCCTGAGTTGGCATGAGGTCACGTGGATGATTAGTTATGCCTGAGCTAACACGAGGTTGAGTTCACAATAGGGGATTAGGTGTGCTTGAGTTAGCATAAGGTCGCATGGGTAATTAAGTATGCCTAAGCTAATGCAAGATTACGTGAAAGTTAGGCCTTTATATAGGTTGCTCGTAGAATAGCCAGAAAGCTATAGCTTGTAGGTTGTGATCTGTGATCTGGCAGGTTGTTTGACACACTTCTTATTTTACCTATGACGTTTTGCTTTCCATAAGCAGTATAATGATTACTGTCTTCAGTGAACATTTCTACTAGGCTAGCAAGGACTTAATACTAGCATGCGCTGAGTCATCAGATTGTGGGTATTCAAAGAGTTCCCGGATTTAACGATCAGATCGTGCATGATAAAAGTTGAGAAAAGCTCTTTTCCCCTTTCCATTAGTCATTTGAAATCCTGCATCTACAAACTCTTCCTCTCTATCTTCTCTGCTAGCTCTATGACTATTCATTGTCATCCACAGCCTTTAGCCCCGTTCTAGTTTTTTGAGCCAGTTAGGTCAAATTCTGGTCATTGGGAATCGATTTTGATCATGCTTTGGACCTCTTTCTCCATTTAGCATGGTAAGTTTCTTTCCTTGGCTCACTATTTTTAGGTTTCTATTTTGAGGTCCTTGTGAGTTTGCTTGTTTGCTGTTTGATAAAAACTGGAATGCTAGCTAAATTTTTGTGTGTGTTTTTCCTTTAGTTGTGTTTGATTTGTTTGTCGGTAGATGCTAGGGTTTTTGATAGTGGTTGAATCTCCAATTAGCTTTCTAGGCTTTAGTGGCCTAATAGTCAAAAACCCCCATTGTATTTTGAGTTTGGGTCTCAGTGACTTGAGGCATATACAACCTTCTATTTAAGACAAACTTCTTAGAGTTAGGGATCGGTCTATCTCTAGCGACCTAATCATTTCTTTTTCTTTTTATGCAGATGTCTCAACCTTGTAAATGCCGTAGTCATTGAATAGTCAGTTAAGATACTAAGTCTTCTGAAGAGAGTGAAGAGCCGCTCTGTGTCATAGAGGGTGCAACCTCTCAAAGTGGCAAGGTCACAGGTGGGTTTATAGCTCACTTCAGACCAAAAGGGTTTGTAGCTCTCTCCCCTTTCACATATCATCCTTCCAGTGTCAAACTTAGAGAGCTTGGAGAGATAGTAGAGGCATACTTTTTTCCTGAGGGTTGCCATATTTTAGCACCATCACATAATGATCACGCTACTCAACCCTCCTAAGAAATTCATAGCAATCAGTATCCAATACCTTAGTGCTGGATTTAGGTTCCCAGTTCCCCCTCATGTAATTGATTTTTTGAATGAGTTAAAACTCTCTCATTTCCAACTAACTCGTAATGCATCTTCTAGCCTAACTTCCCTAGCGCTTGTCTATCTGGAAAATGACCTTCCACCCACTTCAGCTAAAGTCCTTTGCCACCTTTATAGTATTAAGAGCATTGGACAGTGAGAAGGGATTTACTATCTCTTGACCCGTCCTTCTAAATACAAGAAGATTTTACCTCAATGGGATGCTAAGGGGAAGTCCAACATAGGTCATTATAAGACCCATTGGTTTTATGTTTCTTGCCCATCCTTATGTCATTTTCAAAATTTTGCATTCATTCTGAATCCAGGTAAGCGAGCTAGGAGGATGTAGGCTAACTTTGTCTTTTGCTTTGTTTTAAGTCTGAATTTTTGGTGCATGCTTTGCAAATGGAGCTAGGAAAGAGAAACCAAAGTTAAATGTGGAGGAGATCAAAGTACTTGGCTAGTTTGCTGCCGCTGAAGGTTTTTAAAACAATCTAAAATTTGATGAAAAGCATCTATGGGCTCAAGGGCTTTTTCTGCCCTTGGTACTGAGCTTCTTGACAATTTGCTAGATATCAAAGCTTCTAGAGGAAAGGAGGTCACTCTAGTTGATTTTAGGGAGTAAAGTGACATGAGGAGAGTTAATCTTATCAGACCTCTTCCCTCACTAGGTCAAGGTGTGCTACCACTGCAATGTCTGCTTAAGTTGGTCATTCTTCCTCGGTGGTCACAGAGGGAACTTTACTGGCACCGACCCTCTATTTCATAGTTGGGGCTGATTGAGGTTGAAAGAGTGCCATTGAGGTCTCCTGATCATGGAAAAGGGTCTTTAGATGAGCTCCCTCCCAAAAAATAGAAGTCTGATAAAGGGAAGGAGATTGTCATTAACCTAAAGGAGGAGTCCAAGGGTGCACTGAGAACATGTCTGAAGGCCTAGGTCTAAAGATGCTGGCATTTTATGATGTTCTTCATAGGAATGTGGACCATATTTTGGGGACTCGCACGAGGTCGTTGGAGTATGAGGAGATACATGGTAGTGCCTTACTGAGCATACCAGCTCGCCACTGTCTGCTGGTTACTATCATTTTTCCCTAATTTTCCCATTTCTTGGTAGGTGATCTAATCCCATTTGATCTTTTCAGGGGGTATTGGAAACAATAAAATTTAGAAACAAGGTTATAATTTGGGAAGAGGAGCGAGGCAAGCTGTAGAATGACTAGGTTGCCATGACTAAGGAGGCAATAGAGTTGAGAAAGAAGTTGGAGCACACTGAGACCCAGTTGTAGACTGTTGACACTATGAGGAGGAGGGTCAAGGAAACCTTGGCTCATAAGACAACTAACTTAATCTCAGGACTTCATAAGGCAAATGATGAGTTAAGGTAGAGGAAAGAGGAGCTAGTAGTGCGGGCAAGGGGAGCTGAAGTCCTTAAGAAGAGGGCAAAGTTTGCTAGGGAGAGGGTAGCTCATGCTGAGGATAGGGTAGCACGAGCAGAGGAAGAGGTCAAGCGAGCTGAAGAAAGGATCGCCCGGGCTGAGGAGGAGACTGCTTAGGTCAAAAGGGAGACTTTTGCCATGATTATGTGGCTGAAGAGGCTGTGATTTCTGATACTATCAATAGTGTCATGTATACTTTGTGGCCTAAACATCTAGATATGGACTTCATGTTCTTCAATGGAGAGATTAAGGCAATTATTTAAGGCTTTATAAAGGAAGTGAAGGCAACTTTGGCCCCGAGTGCATAACCTATTGGTGAACACATTCCTGCTTGGGACAATGACTAGGTCGAGAGTAGCTCGTTGGTACAAGAAAGAGCCACAGTAGGACTTGAGGAGCAGATGATAGAGAATTCACCTACACCCGTTGTTGACTCCTTAGCTCATTAGGACCCATCTGGGCCTCTGGCCTCTTCATAAATTGTGCCTCCAGGTTTTTGCCTCGTACTCTATATTTTTGAACATTTTGGATGTATTTTTATTTATCAATCGTATGTAATTGAAATATTTTTGTTGATCTTTTTGTGAACTATTTACTCCAAGGTAAATTTCTTTAATTTTGCTATTTGCTCTTATTCTCCTTTTGGATTCTTTACTAAGTCACATATTCAAATGTTTTGATGGTAAATCATGACTTTATGCTAGGATGTTAAATAAGTTGGTCTTTAACTTTTTAAGATGATGAACCAAGCTATCAATCTGAATGCTCGATTCACGAGCTGAGTAGTTCTAAGTAGATCGCGTTGCCAATGTGGATTGTAGTAGATAAAATACGAGCTTCTTAGCTTCCTAAGATAGCTGGTTGGGCCATCATCTTAGAATATAGCTTTTCTTTGAGCATAAGTAGGGTTAACTCTTAAATTAATTTGTGTCAAACAGGGAATACATTGGAGAATTCTTAAACATAGAATCGAAAGAGAATTTTTGGATCTCTTTACTTGAAATTTAAATAATGGTACAAAATTATAAAGCCAAGCTTACCTTTATTGATAGTATGGTCGGAGATGCACGACATTCCATATTGGAGGGAATTCAACCCCATCTACACTTGTTAGGTAGTACAATTCGTTACCTAAACTCTCTTTTATTACATATGGGCTTTCCCAATTTGGACCCAGTGTTCCTTCGCTAGGTTTGTGAGCTCTTAGTAAGATAAGGCATAGCACGAGGCCACCTGCTTTGTAACTTCAAGCTCAGACCTTTCTGTTATAATGCCTCACAACCTGCTGTTGATAAGCTGCAATCCTAAGACAGGCCATATCTCTTACTTCTTCGATGAGGTCGAGATTTACCGTGAGTAGTTGATTATTATCCTTTAGATTAAAAGTTGCCTTTTGGTGTGAAGTTGCTTTGAACTTCGCCGGTATCATAGCTTCAGACCCATAAACCATTAAGAAAGGAGTCTCTCTAATAGTGCTGTGAGTTGTAATTTTATAGGCTCAGAGTACTTTTGGTAGCTCATCTACCTATGCTCCCTTTCTGGCCTCCAGTTTCATCTTCAAGATCTGTTTGATGATCTTGTTTACCATTTCAACTTGTCTGTTAGCTTGAGGATGGTCTACTGCCAAGAAACTTTTTATAATCTCGAGGCTGTTGTAAAACTCGATGGATTACTCACTGGTGAATTAGGTCCCATTATCAATTACAATTTGCTGGAGGACTTCGAACCGATAGATGATATTGTTCCAAATAATTTTTTTGATCTTAGAGGAAGAGATTTTAGCTAGTTCTTTTGCTTCCACCCACTTGGTGAAGTAGTCAATGGATATCACTGCGTGCTTGTAGTTCCCATGACCTATAAGGAGAGGCCTGATCAAGTCAAAGCCCCATATTGCAAAAGGCCAAGGACTGGCCATCTGTTGAAGGTAGGCTGGAGGAGCTCAGGGAATTTTAGCAAAACTTTGACATTTATCACATCATCTAACAAGGCTGATTGCATCCTTTTTCATAGTTAGCCAGAAGAAATCCTATCTAAGTGCTTTTTGAGCTAGAGATAGCCCCCCAGTATGGTTTCCATAGTGTCCAGTGTGAATTTCCCCTAGGATAGAATTATAATCAAGGCCATCGATGTATCTGAGGAGTGGGGCCGAAAGGCCCCTTCTATAAAGCATGTCATCGATAATACAGTATCTAGCAACCCGAGCTCGTGTATGGTGTGCTTCTAACTTGTCCTCTAGGAGCTTGTTGTCTCATAAGTACTTTAAGATTGGACTCATCCACAAGCTTTGAACCTCAATAGTTATCATCACAACATCTTTTTACTTAGTGCTTGATGATAGGAGAGTTTCTACCAGGATTGCACCTGAGAAATCTGCATCTTTGGTTGAGGCCAAGCGAGTAAGCGCATTTACATGTGCATTTTGAGCTTGTGGTATATGATTAATCATGTACCTCTAGAAATTGTTAAGTAATTCTTGAACCTTTTGGAGGTAGATTGTCATCTTCAACCCTTTTGCTTGATACTCGCACTTTATGTGACAAACAACGAGTTGAGAGTTGCTAAATATCCTTAAGCTTTCAACTTATACTTCCCTCACTAAGTGAAGTCCTACAAGCAGTGCTTCGTATTTTGCTTTGTTGTTAGTAGCTTGGAATTCAAATTGTAGCATGCAGAGGATTTTATGTCCCTCTGGGCTAATTAACAATATTCCTACTCCTATTTTTTGCTCACATGAGGACCCATCTATATAAAGCTCCCAACATGGGCCTTCTAAAGTCTTTACTTCCTTTTCAACTGGTCTGGTAAATTTGACAATGAAATCCACTAAAGCTTGTCCCTTGATTGCCGACCTCGATTTATATTGGATGTCAAATTGGGCCAGCTCAGTGGCCTACTTAAGCAAAGACCTAAGGTGTCTGGCTTTTGTAGGGTTTGACTTAACGGGTACTGGGTGAGTACCTCAATGGTATGTGCTTGAAAATAAGGCCACAGTTTCCTAGAAGCAATCATAAGACTATAAGTGAGCTTCTTCATAGGCGTCTATTTTTCTTTTGTGTTTAACAGCCTTTTACTTATGTAATAGACTCGGAGTTAGGCTCCATTTTCTTCTTGGACAAGAGCTATGCTAATAGTGTATTGGGAGACACCTAAGTAGAGAATGAGCTTCTCGCCTTCCTGCGGCTTAGATAGTAATGGAGTTTGACCCATATATTCTTTCAAGCACTGGAAGCTAGCCTCACACTTTTCAATCCATTCAAACTGTTTGACCTTTCTTTGAACATTAAAGAATGGCACATATCTATCTGTTGCTTTGGAAACAAATTTGCCAAGTGTCATGATCTGACTAGTTAAACTTTGCATATCCTTGATCCCAATCGGGGACCTCATGTCAATAATTGTTTTGATCTTCTTTGGGGTTTACTTCAATCCCCCTACTATTAACCATAAACCTAAGAAACTTTCCTGAGGCCACTCTAAATGTGCACTTGAGTGGATTCAGTTTTATCTGATATTTCTTTAAAATTTAAAACATTTCATTCAAATCCCTTACATGATCCTCGACTTGTCTAGACTTTATAAGCATGTCGTCCACGTAGACCTCTATGGTCTTCCTGATTTGTTCTTTAAACATCATATTGACCAACCACTGGTAAGTCACTCCTGCATTCTTTAGCCTAAATGGCATCACCTTATAGCAATATAGTCCGTGATATGTAATGAATAAGGTATGCTCCTTGTCTTGAGGCTCTATAGGTATTTGGTTGTACCCCGAGTAAGTGTCCATGAAGTTGAGGAGCTGGTGGCTGGTTGTTACATCAACAAGCTAGTCAATTCTAGGCAAAAGGAAGCTATCCTTTGGACAGGCTTTGTTGAGATCGGTGAAGTCAATGCACATTCTCTATTTTTCATTCTTCTTCTTCACCAAAATGGGATTAGCTACCCAGGTCAGGTAATGAACTTTTTGCATAAACTTATTGGCCAACAGTCTATCCACTTCTTCTTTTAGAGCATTAGAATGCTCAACAGTCATCGGTCTCCTCTTTTGATGAACTGATTTATGGTGAGGATCAATGTTAAGTTTGTACGACATAATCTTGGGGTCAATCCCTACCATATCTTCATGATTCTAAGTGAAAACATCCAGATTCACCTTGAGGAAATTAACTAACTAGGCCTTCATGTTGGGAGGCAAGCTCTTTTCTAGCTTAGGACATCTTTCACTGTCTACCTTGCTGACCTATACTTCCCCAAGCTCTTCTATGGGCCTAGTTTCCTAGTCTACATCTAGGTCACATGGATCTAGGTCGTGGCTAACCCTCACTGTATTCAAAGCTTAGGGTTCCCTGCTAGACACCATGTCAACTTTTCTCTTTCTTTCCCCTATCTTGACAGCATCCTCATAACATTACTGAGCTATGTATTATTCACCTTGCATGCATCCAATTCCATTGGGGGTAGGGAACCACACCGTTAATGTTCTAGTCAAGATGACCATGTCTAGGTCATTCATTGCTGGTCGCCCCAACACTATATTATATGCCAAGGGGTAGTCCATGATCAGGAAATTAACCAGGATGGTGGCTTGGCAATTTTTGTCCCCTAAGGTGATGGGGAGCCTGACCTATCCCACTGGAAAGATTGTATCTCTTGTGAAGCCAAAAAGAGCCTCAAGAGAAGGTTTTGGGTCACTTTTGTTTAGTCCCATTTGCTCGAACATTCTTTATACATAACATTTACTGAGCTTCTGATATCAAGCATAACCCTTCGCACTTTGACATTGCTAATTTTAGCCCGTATGATAATGGCATTGTTATGGGGGGATTGGATCTCCTATGCATTATCATCCACAAAGGTGATGCACTCAGAGGTGGTCTTGGCTCTCTTGGTGGGTCTTTCAAACTCATAACCTACAAACAAGACATAGCTCATCGTTCGTACATAGTGTTCGTGTGACCCATGCGAAGTGCCTATGATGTGTGGCCCACCATGGATTATAAAAATGGTTCTTACCACAATTGTCTGCTCTTGCTTGACTTGCTAGTATAGCTGCACTGTCTATTGGGAGCATTAAGACTGCTATCCTACAGGTCACACTACGTAGTCTCTCAGGTGGCCTCTTCTTATCAAATCTTCTATTGCATCCTTAAGTGACCTACATTCAGAGATGTTATGCCTAATGTTGTTATGATAGGCACAAAACCTACTAGCATCCTTGTACATATATGGAGTTTTTAAGGGCCTAGGTTGCCTAAATCCTTTTTGTGCTTTTCGGTGGCATACATCCTCTTTGGGGTGTTAGACAAGATACTATAATTATCATAGAGACCATGAGGTTCAAGTCACTCTCTCTTGGCTTTCTTAGCAGGTCGGATGCCTACATCATCACTCTGGCTCATTTTGCCTTTCCCACAACTACTCCTTCTTTTGTCATGGACGAAGGTGGAGCTGTGTGTTTCATTCTTCTGTCCAAACTTCTTTGAATCGAAGGTTTTCTCCCATCTAACCTTCTTAGTAGCTCACTCATAGAATTCTCTCAAATGTTTTACTAAGGATTTATATATGCTTTCATATAGCTTCCCATCTTTACAAAGTTAGCTAAGATCACTATTAGGATGCTTTTTTTGGAAGGGCTTTCCACATTGTTTATCTCGCATCAGAATCTTGTAATATAATCATTCAGCGATTTGTCCTATCGCTAAAAGATTGTTGCCAGGTGGCAAGACAACATGAGCTGTTTGCTGAAAGCCCTATATTGATCGATAAATTTATTTTGACATGCTTCCTAACTACTGATGTTGTGAGCTAGAAGATTCTTGAACCACACTCGGGATACATCATTGAAAGTGGTGGGGAAGACACAACATTTGACCAAGAGATTGGTAGTTTGAAGGTCTATCTGGATGTTGAAAGCATCTAAATAGTCATATGGATCACTTCTTCCATCAAATGGAGGGATGGTAGGAACTTTAAATTGGTGAGGGAAAGGCTCTATCTCGATCTCTTCAAAAAATGGGGTCCTATTCTTGTAATGATCTGACTGGTCTCGAGCTGAGGGACATTTTTCCAATTGATGTACCCTTTGTAATAATTCTTCCAACATTGTATCTTGTATTTCAGACCATCGACCCCTGGTATTGTTACGACCTACATTTGAGCCCTTAGTGTAATGCGAGCTCCCAGGTCATTAAATTCCATCATGTTTATGATCTCGGCGATCCTATGGCTTAGATCGTGAGCTGGTGGAATGAACCGAGTCTGCTCATTGAGGCCCTTCCCTAGCTGGTTTTCCTTCTTGAAGTGACACCTCTTTCTGTTACCTTCGATTAGTTTTCCTGACCATGGTAACTTCAGCATGTTTTTGTACTCCATGGGTGTGTGCCTGGGTTAGCATGGCAACTATATCAACAAGTCTCCTGACTGTGTTTTTGAGTTCCTTCTGGCACCAGTGTAATACTTGTACACCATCGATTTCCGGGGCAACGGAAGAGGTGCTTACCATGAATGGATTTCCATCTTCTGGCATATTTCATTGTTGCTTTCCATGACCACCTGGCTAGTTAGTAGCAGCATCAGAACTCTTAGTTATTCTTCCTCTTGCCAGCACGATTGGTTGATGAATCCACAGAAAAGTAGTCTAGTCCCACCAGGTGTGCCAAAATGTTGACTATTAATTTTGGTAATTGGTCAACCGAGGGTTCTGGAGCCCAAATTGCTGTAAAAGCCATAAAGATATGAAGACACCTAAGAGTAAGAAGAAGAGGAATGGAGTGAAAACATAAGGTTTTTGACGTGATTTGACTAAAGCCAGTATGACCCCTACATCCACAATGGTTATATTTGCTATTTGTAATTATTTCACTATTCAATGTATTAGATTTTGACAGGGTTTCTACATATATTTTCTACTATCTCTGTTGTGATGATCTCTCCTCCTATTTATAGAAGTAGAGAATGTTATAAGTTATAATTTAACATTGTAAAACTATGATTACAGCTACATGAGGTAAAAAATGCTAGGTGTTGGGTAATAAATGCGGGACAAATCATTGTTAGTCCTTGGAGACTGATTCGCCAGTTGGAAGTGTGTTTCATTTTGTGTTCAATTATGTCAAGGGGAGCTTGCTAAGACCTTGGACTGCTGAAGGCTTCAAGCTCGTAATGGGTGATCTGCCGACTGGCTTCTGCAACCTTGCTCCAGAATGGGTTAGCCCTTTTGCCTTAATCTGGTCTGTTGGGCCTTTGCTAGCCCATTTCACTCAATCTCAAAAAATGCCCTTAACATAATCTAACTTGAATTAATGGGTGAGGAAGAAACTAAGTAACACTAAAAGCATGTATCATCATATATGAATCTAATTGAGATGCAGTGAATAAAATACACTAAAGCTAACCTCATAATGCTTAAATACTTCTTAGTAATCCATCCATAATAGATTTTAAGTATTACTGGATGATGAAGTAAATACCTAATGTGAGATAAAGCACCTAAGAGTTGAGCAACTAGATCCAAAAGAATACCCTTTAGATCAACCAATGAGGGATAGTTAACTTGGCTTATAACCCTATAACAAGAGTGCACGAAGTTCATGCCAAAAAGTTATATAAGAAAATAAAAGAAAAGAGTTCCAATATGTACCTTTTAAATATGTTTATTCTGTTTTTATGTGGAACATATCTGCTTAATGAAGACAATAGTTCCTCAGTCTAATGTCTGCAATAGTAGATACATTTCTTTGAAATATGATGTCTGCTTAATGAAATAGACATCTAGTAATATTGTAGAATGTAAAGATTATTATCCTTGTTAAATGTAGCATTATCTGTCAACATTTATCAGCCAGTTAAAAACAAAATTTTCTAGGCCAAACCATAGCTTCTTTGTAAATAAGATAAGAATAAAAGCAGGTTAAAAGGAACACTTGTTTGACTACAAAACTACATAAACATGTTCACTCAACTATTAACTAACTCTTTCATTCGAAGGATAGTCCTAATTAAACTCAGCATACATTGAACAAACTACTTTCTCTAATTCTGATATAACATCAAATAGGAATTGATGTACAATCTATACATTCACAAGAATATTAGATTTATGAGTCTTACTTAAATGCATAAACAATAAGACAAATGAACAAATACATAGGTGAGCCTACATAGCTTATTTAATCCTTGGATCTTTTGGACATATAGTTCAAGTAACTTAATATTACACTCCTTTAACTCATGAATGAGAATCTAGGAGGAGAACACCAATGTTATAAGTAGTATCTAGTTCTACGAAATAGGCTAATAAAGGCCCGGCAGCAGACTAAATCTGAGTGAGAAAAGAGCCAAGCTTGCTAAGGCCACTATCCATGGGAACAAGAACAAAACAAAAGTCCTAGCTCACTAAAGAACAAGACCCAGCTTGTACAGCTGGCAGCTCGCTATAAGCGAGCTCGCATTGCCAAAGGCGAGCTCATGAAGATCGTCCTCACTAATTGAAGGCTAGTAGTGATCAAGTCCTAACTCATAAATATCATACCTCATCTAGCTAAACCATGAAGCAGCGACCTCTCAGACTTAGTACATGGGACCAGCCTACAAGAAGCAGCATCACGGATCCACTAGTAGAAAGCAAACGTCAAAAATCAGTCGATAGCCTGGAAAAAATATTTTACAATAGTTTAGGCTATCTTGTACATTTATTTTGATGTAATAGAAATATAAACTGCATAATTACATTTGTAACCTCCCCATCCTCTATAAATAAGAGGAAGGAGGCTACTATAAGATAGGCTAAAGTAGCCATACCTAAACTCTGTAAAACTCTTCTCAGAATAAATAAAATGCTACCATGGACGTAGGGGCTGGTACTGTCTGGCTTTGACTGAACCAAATTAAAAAACATTGCATTCTCACTGCTTTTCCTCTGTTATCCTCATTCATTCTCAATCTTTGTTAACTAAAAACAATTTAAGTTGTGGAAGAACTCATTAGGTTGGCTGGGTTTCGACAAAACCAAAATCTACCATTAATATTTTGGTGCCATCTGTGGGGACTCATTTAAGTTTTGATTGATTTTCTACATTCTATTTCATTCTCTGTTTAGCTGTAATGGCCAGGAGAAAAGCCATTAAGAAGCCAGGTGCTACCAATAACCAACTTGAGGGCCATACAACAAGCTCTTCCATCGCCAGGGCTACCAATGGTTCACTCCCCTCAGCTCACCACCAATCTCCTGTAACTATCCCTGAAACTAATAGAGTGCAAATATGGCACCAATGCCAGGAAGCACTAAAAGGTTCAGTGAGAAAAATGGCCAAGGCATTACAAATGTTCGCTCAAGTACAAGCCTAGGGTTTGCAAAGGCAAACCGAGGCCGATGTACCTGAGAACATTCATTAACAACAACGAGCTGTAAGTTTGAATAGAGCTAATCAAGGGCACACTTCTGGTCGTCACCCCTACGATCAGGAAGATAAGAGCCATCAGGCCTCTAGCCAGTGATTTAGAGCATTGACTTCATTGGTAAAAGAGTTGCTTCAGAGGGTAAAGTAGTTAGAGGCATGCCCTTGAGCTCGAATCAATTGAAGTCATTCAGAAGATCAAACACTCTTCTCCAAGGAAATTGAGATGGAGCCCCTCCCTCATAAGCTTAAAATCCTTTCTATCCCACTGTACAATGGAGACAATGATCCATGCAACCACCTGGATATGTTCAACATCTGAATGGATCTTTGAACAAGTAACCCCTTAATTTAATGTTGTATCTTCCTAGCCACATCAGGAGATACACCTTGAACATGGTTTAGGAGCGTTCCAGCCCACAGCATCAGTAGTTGGGTAGAGTGTCAAGAAAAATTCCTCAATCAATATAGGATGCTGAAAAGGCAGCTTATGCCCTCTATCATCTCGCTACAATCTTTTAGCATAAGCATGAGTTGTTGAAAGATTAGATTGCCTAATTAAGGTGTGAGATCGACAATGTCAAGAGTCCATTCGACGAAAGCATCTTGACAACAATCACGGCAAGACTTCATAAGGATGGCAAATTGTACAAAAGCATATACAAATCCCCAGTGGCAAACTTGGGTAAATTTTATGATTGAGCTACTAAGAAAATCAGATAAGAAGAGATCTTTGGTTTAGAGAATCAGAGGGACAAGATGAGTAACTTTGAGCAGAGTAAGAAGAGAAACAATAAGGGTCAGAAGATCAACTCCATTGGCCAGCTTCCAAAGAAAATGAAAACTAAGCAACCTTAGCCTCCAGGTCACCATGATCATTATAGCATTCTATCGGACACCCCAGATAGGATATTTACAAAAGGAAAGGGTAGAGAAAACTTCGGGACCCCTACTCCTTTGAGAACTCCTTACGGAAATAAAAACACGAACAAGTTTTGTGCTTACCATAATGAAGCTAGGAACAACACTTCAGATTGCCAAGCCCTCAAAGATGCAATCGAAGATTTGATCAAGAGGGGCCATTTAAAAGAGTATGTGTTGTGGTCACGAGACAATAGCTCTCTTAGCCTCAGCGGGATCCTGAACAAGAGCAGTCTATTGTAGCCAGAACCATATTTTAGCTCTATAATAAAGAATGTAAAAGTAACCTAAATTTTTATGTATATAGTTTGAGCAAAGCTTCAGCAAATGTTAATTCAGAAGTTTGCCTTTTAGATGCGAGTTTCCCCTGTTTTAGTTTACGACTGTATCCTTTTAAGTTTCGGATTCAAATCTCTATTGCATTAGAACAACCTACTTTATGGCACTGTCCTAATGCGATCAAGCATGCATTGACCAACTTTCTTAGGCATCATATGCATATTACTTCGTTATGCACATGACCAACTTTTTTAAGCACCATGTGCATATGATCTCGTTATGCATACGACCAACTTTCTTAGGCACCGTATGCATGCAACCTCTAGCTTATGGATATGACCAACTTTCTTAGGCACCATATGCATGCTACTTCATTATGCACATGACCAACTTTCTTAGGCACTATGTGCATATAATCTCATCATGCATATGATCAACTTTCTTAGGCATCATATGCATGTGACCTCTAGCCCATGCATATGATTAACTTTCTTAGGCACCATATGCACGGTGCTTCATTATGCATATGACCAATTTTCTTAGGCACCATATGCAATTGACTTCGTTGCGTATGTGACCAACTTTCTTAGGCATCACATACGTGTGATTTTCTAGCATGCACATGACTAACGTTCTTAGGCACCACGTGCATGTAATCTCATCGTCATATAACCAAATTTCTTAGGCACCATACGCATGTGATCTCGTACTTGGTGAACACATGGCCAACTTTCTCAGGCATCGTGTGCATGATACCTCGCTCACATGGCTAACTTGCTTAGGTACCATGTGTTCGTGACCTAAAAATTTACAGCTCACATGCAACATTTCAACTAGGCATAGCTCTCATGTGACCTATCATATGCCACTCACAACAAAGGCACCTAGATGCTCAGCTTATTGCTCATCGAGAAGTCTTGTCGATTGATTATTCAATTATCTCATTTTACTGTAATTTGTAGAAATTTATACTATCATTTGTGATGTGCAGAACATTTAAACATAATACAACATGCAAGATTCATAAAGATTTCATTCATTAAAAACCTCAACGAGGTGAATTTACATTGAGAAAATCTAGAATACAAGACAAAACAAAAAGAAGCCTACAACCATTACATTCTGGAAGAAAGATTGGCACTCTGGAGAAGAGCCCCAATCAGCAAAAGGACCAATGAGCATGCTTGTTCTTCAAATCTTTCCCTTGTTGCCCTCCTTGGTTTGAAACTCCTTTCCAACTTTCTACCCAATACAGAAGATTCAAAGAAAACAAGCCAGAGTAGTTGGAAAGGTTTAACCTCACAGCATCACCGGGAGGAAATAATCCAAGGCCTACACAAGACCTTCCAATATCCAGCAAGAGAAGCTATTCATAGGAGTCACACGTAGCAGGCCATTCATGACTCGTAACCTTTGCAGCAGGCCATACAAGTCTTACCGGAGAAGCTCTCTATCAGAAGTATGGAGGGCTTGTTTGAAATATCCATTAGTTCATTCAATGAAGGAAAAGGAACTCCTCCCTATGCTTTTATAGACTAGCCAGGTCTCACTGAAGAGTCTAAAAGAACTCCTAACCACTCTCATTAAAAGCCTTAGAAGAAAACAAGGCAGACTCATCCATGGTGGTGAGACATATATGACCTGAGGTATGGCCTGGATTAGATGAAATGATAGGCTGAGTAAAGGCTTTGACTACACGAAAATCTGAAAGGAAGGCCCTTTGCCAGTGAAACTATTTAACTCCCAACCCATGGAGCAAGCTGAAAGTTGGAGGGCTTAATGTTATGAGTAGTATTCGGTTCTATGAAATGGGCTGACAAAGGCCCAACAACTGACCAAGTCCAAGTTAGAAAGGAGCCAAGCTTGCTAAGACCACTGTCCATGTGGACAAGAACAAAATAGAAGTCCCAACTCGCTAAGGAATAAGACCTAGCTCGTACAACCGGCAGCTCACTATAAGTGAGCTCGCATTGCCAAAGGCGAGCTCGTGAAGATTGTCCTCGCTGACTGAAAGCCAGTAGCAACTAAGTTCCAGTTCACAAATATCATACCTCATCTAGCTAAACTATGAAGCAACGACCTCTTAGACTTAGTGCATGGGACTAGCCTGCAAAAAGCAGCATCACAGACCCACCTGCAGAAAGCAAACATCAAAAATCAGTTGACAATCTGCAGAAGACATTTTGCAATAATTTAGGCTGTCTTATATATTTATTTTGATGTAACAAAAATACAAACTGTGTAATTATATTTGTAACCTTCTCATCTTCTATAAATAAGAGGTAGGAGACTATTATAAGATAGGTTGAAGCAGTTATATCGGAACTCTGTAAAACTCTTCTCAGAATAAATAAAACGCTATTGTGGGCGTAAAGACCGGTGCTCTCTGATTTTAGCCAAACCACGTTAAAAAGTGCCACGTTTTCACTGCTTTTCTCTGTTCTCCTCCTTCATTCTCAATCTTTGTCAACCGAAAACAGTTTGAGTCCCAAAAGAACTCATTAGGTTGGTTGGGTTTCGACAAAACCAAAATCCACCGTCAACAACCAAGATGTTGAAATTGGAATATTACACTAATTCCAACTTAGAAAAAACAATGATCTTTAGAATAATCAGAGCTCTTCTTTACACTTTTGTTGCACTTCAGTTGCTCTCACAGGAAACTCATTTTTAACCTAATCCACATAACCTCCTCCCATGTTACTCACATCCTTATAACCTTACCAATTCAAATTCCCAAATTAATACAAGTTAACATTTTCATGTTTTCAACTAATACCATCACATATGTCAAGATACCATGATTTATATTAGTGATTCATGCTCGTAATATTATGCTATTGCTATCTTCAATGATGTTAATTTTTTATGATCTTTTTTGTATTAATCTTATTTTCCTAGAAACAGCAATTGTTGTAATACAACCATAACTGGCATTTAAGACCAAGGAAGTTAACATAATCGACCTACAGATGCAAGAAGGTCAATAGTTGCATACAGAGATCTGACACTGGTTTGACAGCCCTAAAATAGAGCTCATTAAAAAAATAAACAACTTTGGCCCTAACTAGCATTGAGTAAAGATGAAGAAAAAATCATAGGTTTTTATTTTCTTCAAAAAAAAAGGGTGAAATTTAAGATACAAAATAGAGAAATTATCACAATAATATGATCCTCTTTGTTGCAAGAGGATGAAACTTTCTTTAGAAAGTTTGGATTTTTCACTCTACCTATACTCTAAATTCTTTAGATCCTCTTTGTCGATGACGGAAAGCATGGGGGTTTCATTTTCAATCAAAATGTAGAGGTAAAGGGTGGGAAGAAAGAGTCTAGGGTGCTATATACAAAAGTGATTTTGTCTAGTCAATTTGGGGCTTAACATAGCGGTAGTTTCAACTTAAACCGCCACTAATGTTAAAAGTCCCATAAAATATTAAGGCAGTTTTATTAACCATTGCCAATTAACCGCCACTAAATAGCTTTTTTTTTTTTTTTTTGTAGTGACACACACTGATAGACTTGATAATTGTGACTCATATCTATTTAATCATCCATATCTATCCTTATTATAACTCATCTATGTTAGCTTTTGGATAACTATAAGCTGAGTCAATATTGACCCTGTTACATAAGGGTCATATTGGATTAACCCAAAAATAATCATTTATCCATTTACATTTATGTGTAAATTTCAATAGGATAAAAGACAATATATTTGGCATCTTTTGTAGGATAAAAATGATGGTATGTTTAACATTTTGATCTTTGTAAAAATATTTGCAATTGAAATTTTTTTTAAGAATCGATTAATATTTATTTATGTAATATGTTTAACTTTAGTCTTTTCTATTTAAATATTAGTAATCAATTATTTATTTTAGTAAATTTTTAAGTTTTTTTTAAAAGAAATGTCAATTTTAGATAAAACTTCCTTTTTTTATTCTAAATATTTCAAATTTAAAAGAAAAAAATGTCAATTTCAAATCATATTTTTTCGATTTTCATTTTTATACATGTTATATATGTAATATGTAGAAAAACTTTAAGGTAAAAAGGGGAAAGTATGTTAATAAAAAAAATTTATTTTTAATTTATTAGTCATTTTTTTAATTTTGTAGTGTAGATAAAATATTTTTAAAATAATTTAAATTTTAATAGTAAAAGATTATTTTTAATGATGGAATTAAAATATAATTTAGAATTTAATAGTATTTTTTTAAGATGGAGTTAAAATATAATTTTAAATTTTAACAGTAAAAAATTATTTAATAATGGTGATAATAAAATATAATTATAATGATAAGAATAATGAGAATAAAAATGATAAAATAAAATAATATAAAAATAATGATTACTAAATAAATAAATGAAATTCACAGTTCATATAAAATTTTATTTAAATCATAAATAAACAAATGAATCATTATCAATTCATACATTAATGATCTAATATAAATCTATTCAAATTATCCATTTATCATCCTTAATAATATGTTCCCTAATAAAGGATAAGAGTGAACGAGTCTACATAGTCAATATTCATAGTTGGCAACAATAGTCAAAAGGCCATACAAAGACCAAGAAAAGACAAGTCTTCCCGCGATGGTGAACGTTCTTAACCTAGAAAGGTGAAAGCAATGAGATTAACGATTTTTATTAAATCTGGCATCTTAAGTAGTTAGATTTAGTAGAATGTGTTTAGCACTGCAGATAATGTATGTAGTTGTTCTCCATCGTATCCCAAATATAGGGTCTGTTTGGGAGGCAGATTTTTTATTTTTAAAAATAGATTTTTTATTTTTCTGTTCTCCAAAAATAAAAAAATTTGTTTGTCAATCTATTTTTAAAAACTGTTTTCAAAAACTGTAACTGAAAAACAGTTTTCAGGAAATAGTAAAATGGTGTTTTCTCTTTTTTTTTGTATATAGTTATTTTCATATTTTTTTTCAAAAATAGGAAGAATACCTATTTTCATTAATGATAAAGTTGAAAATAATATTAAATATATTTTTTTCATCTTCAAAAATAAAAAAAATATTTGTTTTCAAAATTTATATTCAAACAAGTTTTTAATTTTTTGATTCTTAAAAAATAATTTTTAAAAACTGTTTTTAAAAAATTATTTTCAAAAACAATAAAACAAAAATACATGAAAACACTTTCAAACAGGTTTCTTCCAAGTCGAATTATGTAATCCACAACAACCGAGTAGGAAGATGATTACAACTATTCTACCAGAAACTATTCTCTTTGTAGAAAAGTCTCCTTCTTAATAAAACCAGGTTTTGATTCCTAAAAGGATTTTACTAGTTAAACCAGCAGACATTATGTACGAGCGCTTTGTTCCGAAGTTTTGAGATGGCCACTTGGGGAATATCCACAAAAATGGATCATGCATATGAAAGTCACATGAAGATGGAGACAGTAATTTATGTTGTTTGGTTCCTAGAATATTTCAGGGAAGATGACAAACAAGTTTCACGGTAAAAAAGAAAGTGAAGAACTCAATTACTCTCAAACGACATTTAAAATACTTGACAGTAAGAATAACATATATTCTGAAAAATGATTACAAAGAAGCACATGTAATCGGCTTTTATTGTTTGGTACATGAATATTAATTCATGTTTAGCTGATCAACACATTTGATATAAGAACTCATATAACATGCATGGCATGGCAATATATGCTAAATTACCAACACTCATAAAACTTAATATCAACTCGAAGCCTGAAATATACTGCGCCTTCAAAAGCATC
>JANHAO010007389.1:0-20275 GCA_026873985.1 Saraca asoca
ATCATCCTCCAAATGATCCAAGGGCTCAACCCGATGTTGCCTATACTACAAGTAGTTTAGGTAGCTTCGATTTTATAAATTTCTAGTCTAATCGGTCTCAACAGCCAGTCAATCATGTTTCTGTCACCTTAAGAATATTACACACCCTGTCATACACTTCCTCACTTAACAATCTAGGAGGAGGTGGGTATGTCTCAACCCTATTTTTGAATAATGATTGCTTGTTCCTCCTATAAACATGGTAACTACCTGAGGAGCAATGATGGTAAGCAAACCATAATTATTTCCTTCCATATTTCAAGGTAAATGTCTTTGTCTTCTCTATACATAGAGGACATGCTAGTTTTGCAGTAGTGGATTAACCTGACAACATGCTATAAGTAGGGAAAACATTTATTGTCCACATCAAAGCTACTCTCATCACAAAGTTTGCGTTTAGCAACATCATATGTTAGGACACCATGATCCCACAATACATTCAACTCATCAATCAATGATTACAAATAGTCATCAATTATATTTTTAGGATTATGAGAACTCGATATGATTAAGGTTAGGGACATGTAAGGAGCAATCATACACATTTCAAGTGATAAGTTGTATAGTTTAACAATGACTGACTAACATGAGTCTATTGTAATAGATTGATTAAATGGATTGAACCCATCAGAGCATAAGCCAAGTTGAACATTTTGAGGTCACATCACAAATTAAAGGTTAATTTTGTCAAAGTGCTTCCAAGCTTCTCCATCAAATGGATGTTGTAATACCCTCTCTTCTCTTTGATGATCATGATGCCATCGCATGCACTTTGTCGACTTCATAAAAGTATACAATCATTGAATTTTAGGTATTAATGGCAAAATGTACATTCTCCTAAAAGAAACTTCCTTATATCATCCTCTTCCTTATCATGGTTCCTTGAATCTTGGTTCACCAAAGAATTGCACATCCTCTTATGAATGTCATCTTTGTAATACAACATATAACCATTAATGCAGTAGTCAATTTTCTTATACCCAGTCCAAGTTTACTAACCAATTTCTTGGTTTCATGGAATTTGTGTCTAAGTTGTCCGATGGAAAACTCTCATTCAACAATGCCATCCTTTCATCAAAACATCTTTGCAGTGAATTATAATATGATTTTATGCTTAACATTCTAACTACCATTGATAATTATGTGATTAGTATAGTCCAACCACAATTGACATTTTACAGCATACAACATGTCATAAAATTGTTGTGCATCATTATTAGGAGGCTTTTCCATATCATTTCCAATGAAAGTTTGGAAGCATGGACCATTGACATCATATATCGTTATTTCAAATTAGCTAACATTCGCAACATGAGTGTCCTTAGGCATATTACTAGAGTTACTAGTTTCAAAGTCATAATCTACATTTCTATAAGATTCATCCTTCCCATGACATGTTTAAAGCCAATAATTCGATTTAAACCCACAAATATAAAGGTTTGTTTTAACTTCATCCAACATAAAATATTTCCTATTGTCACACTTGGCATATGAACATCTTATTTGACCTTCTCTTATAAAAACTCATTGCTAGCAGGCAAAGTCAACAAAATCATCAACCCCGATCATAAACTTATTTGTGTATCCTCTTTCCCTAGTAGTAGTCTATTATACATCCACAAACAGTATGTAGGAATATCCATATATAATGTTATGTTAACCAACAAAAAGATAACCCCTACAAGAAATGTCTATACCAATGCAAACATTCAATTCACTATGAAGATTGTACTAAACATTAACTAATGCCACACTTAGTGCACAACCATTATGATAATAAACACTACAAACATTTTATCGTGGTCTTTTACCAATTGATCTACATTTGTGTTTACTAGAACATTATCATCACATTTTCATTCTTACATGTATGTTTTGCTATGACATATGCCTTAACTTTTGAAGTTTCTTAATTTCCAATAAAGTTATACTTTTTAAAGCCCTAGCTTCCATTCCACCAGTGCCTATGACTATTAGAGGCTGTATAATGCCAATGAGTTAGAAGAGAGCAAAATAAAGATTGATGGCATTTATAATGAGGCATTGGTTGTATACCATGTTGTTTATAATTGCCCTACACCGTAAGGTTCAGTTAATTATTATACATTCACATGGAATGTTGCGAGGGTCGCACTTCTAAGTTCATATAACCTCAAATTGGGTGAAAGAATCCTGGCACCGATATCACAAGAAATATGTGGTTAATTAAAAGAATCCTAAAACACAATCTTGTGTTGCATGCCTTAATTAATCAAACAAATCTCGTGATACTAATCTCAAAGGTCACTTATCCAATTTGAGGCTATGGAAACTTACAAGCATCACCTTTGCAACCTTTCACCCAAACATATAAAAGCTAACTAAACCTTGTAATATGAGGTAATCATAAACAACAAGGCATATGGTCAATGCCTCATTGTAAATGTCATCAATCTTCTCTATACAACTTATAAAAGTTATAGGTATTGGCATAATGGAAGTTAAGGCTTGGAAAAATATAACTTTATAGAAAATTCATGAACTTTAAAAGTTCAGGCACATGTTATACCATCTTTGGAGTGTTATAACATTCAAATTGTCATATATCAAAATCCACATAAAATGGCTTAAACATAGATAAGACTATTCCAAAACAATTTAGGATATGTTCAGCAAAATCAAGTATATATGCATGTAAGCTTAACACTCTCTTATTCATCAACATGCAACCAATTAGTAGTCAAATCTAGAATCCATCCACCTTTTCCAAGTTCAAAAGCAATAATATATATATATATATATATTTGTGTACATCATGAGTTAAGATCTTTTACCTCCTAACAAATTGTAATAGCACACCCTGTCATGGTCCGACAGCCCAATTATCGGAATATGTAGCGTCTAGTCCTTTCATTTAGCACTTATTAACTTAGTACCTAAGAACAAGCCAACCAACCAGTCATACATCATCTTAGTTTCGAAATAACAGGAATAGCCATAATTTATATCATACCAAGGCAGCTAATTCACGTATGAAGGCAACCATGTTATTCATATTGGCACACATGATGTATTCATACAATCCAAACATATATGGATAAATGTGGCCAAAAGCGGATAAATTCATGGGACAATATTTCAATGAAAGGATGTGCTACTTCTTTAATTCACATTAAAAACCTTGTTATAGACTCTAAAGTGTGTAGGGCAAATACCAAGCCACACACTTGATCTTATAGACTAGTGCCTTGATGCCCACCTCGGGTCACCAGATACTCCCCTCTAAAGAGCATTTTAAGCCAAAGCTTTAATAATAAAAGTTAACATACTTTTTACAAATTAACATAAAGGCTTTTCTTTTAATTCAAGAGGGTTCTAATGTGCCATAGTACATTGATACGAAGATAAAAATTCAGAGATCACAATTATGTATTTATCCATTCTCATACATAAACATCTTCAAAATAGGAAAAAAATAATCTATGCATATATTTTCTCTCAAATTTGCACTATGGGATCTTTTCTTTATGCTGAATTTTTATGCCAAGTTTCATCCAAATCTGAGTATATTTGCTTACTAAATTTGGTCACAAGTCCAAATTTATGACATTCTCCCCCACTTGAAAACATGGATGTCTTCATTAACAACTCAATCTAACACAACTTCGAAAGAATCTTCAGTCTACTTCCTTTTAGCTCTTCCTTCAAATTCTTCTCTACTTGTCTCCTGGTACTTTGCCAATGTTTTATCTTTAATACTTTAGTTTGACACTGCTTATTGGAAGTCTTCAATATGCTCTTCCTCATCTTTCTTAGGCTTTCTTCTACTTGTCTCCTTGACTTATTGTTAATGATGAAAAATTGAGCTATCTCTACAACTCTTAAGTTGATTGTCTTTATAGCTAAGTATGAGCTAGGCATTTTGAGTATGCCTACTACCGATATGCCCCATATCTGATGTCTTATTCCATTAATGTGAGAAATGCAAGTTTTATGCATTGTTTAGGTATAAGTCTCATTTCTTGCTGACTAAACATGACTTGCTTGCAAGTCTCATTCCTTGCTCATAAGTCTACTCGTATAATTTTGACAATCCATCATACTTTGTTATGTATTTTGCTACTCAAACAACATTACTCCTTGAACATGAACATGACACTCGATTGGTGTCTCTACGTTTACTCAAATGTGATAACTTGATGATGTCCCTCCACTGTGGTTGATAGGGTTGAATAAAAAGTCATTTATCACTCTTCTTCTAGCTTACACACACCCGTGCTCTCCTAGGTTATTGCCACAAGCTCTTCTTATGACTAAAGTCTAGCATTCTTAAAGGAATGTGAGCTTAAGTTATTGTTGTAGGTTAAGCCTTATGACTAAGTGAATGTCTCTGCATGCAAGAGCATCATAATATGATAAAATAAAATGTATGTATTAGGCAAATGCTCCTTAAACACACATTATGCCCTCAGGCTCCTCCATAAACTCCTCCTTAAAAGGATTTGTCTGCTCCAAACATCTTTTTTAATGTTACTTATCTACTACCTTCACTGTTACTATGCAGACTGGTACCCTTGGACCCACATAACTCTTTATGTCAATAAACCCATGGTAAGGATAGGATCTACCATACTTTTGTTATTGTCTTGTTACTCTTATGGTTATAGGAATCAGATTGCATCGATCTTAGTGCATGACATATCCTAACCATTAGAACCTTCATTACCACCCTTGTTGCCTCCGTGTGCCTCCTCTTGAAGCTAGGCTTGTAAGGCATTCAAGGTAGCTTTTTGTGGATATTCTGCCACTTTATATCGCCTATTGCATAAGAAATAGGCTATAGTCTTGGACTCCATTTTGCTATTGAATTCTGAGATCATGCAAGTGGGAAGATACTATATTGCCACCTCCCTAACTATTAGATTTGCCACCTTGCCTAACTAGCCGCCACTAGTAGTATTCAAGCCCTTCCATAAGACTTCAAGCTAGGAAAGCTAATGTCATATTCAAGCCCTCCCTAACTATTAGAGTTATATATATATATATATATATAAATCATTGCATGAATTTTTAGGGATAAAAATGAAGATTATAAATGAAAAATATTATCCTCGTTGTTATACCTAAAAACTGGTTCGGTCCAAGAGCGCTCACGAGAAGCCCGAGACCAACAAGGAGACCAGCTCGAGTAGCGTCCAGAGTCATTCCATCGTCAGGTTGCATCACTAAGCGACCTCGTCAATTCAAGACTCGTGCACGAAGATGCGAGCACAGGCTCACTATTCTCAAGTTCAGACAAACAACCTGGTTAATGAAGTGTAATCTGCGACCTGAGGACCCAACAGAAGACTAAGTCATCTCTTCCCCTAACAAACACATGGGTCCCGCCTACAGAAGATGGCTTGTAGTAGCTGAAAGTAGAAAATCTAGTCTACATACTCTATCTTGTACATTAAATACTAATGTAATAGATTTACTGCATATGTAATTACTTTGTAGCCTCCTTACCTCTATAAATATGAGGAAGGAACCCCATCTACAGGGGAGAGATCCCTCCATGCCAAAACTCTATCAAAATAGAGATCAAATATTGTAGTATTATTGTCTCAATATCACACTATCGTGGACGTAGGGTCCAGTACTGTCCAGATTTGGCCGAATCACATTAAATCTTGTACTTCCTTATCTGTTCTTCCCCTCTTCTTCTCTATTTATTCTGTTGATTTTGCTTCATTTGAATTGGTTATAGGTCAGGGATCTTGAAGAATCCCTCATTGGCTAGATTTTGGGATCCTCACCAAAATTCGACGTCAACACTCGTCAAGAAAGTTTGCCTCATAAGATTTTTTTTGTTAATATCAAATTGAATTTCCCATAGTGAGATTCAATTTGTGAAAAAAAGAGAATGAAGAGTTTTTTGTTGATATCAAATTGTAAAATTGTATGTATTTGGTATTTAAACATAAAGATGTAAAATTAACATACATTCTATCTATTAAAGACATTGCTAGTTTTCTACCATTATTTAATTATATAACAAAGCACACTCAACATTTTTTATTTGAACTTTATTTTTTGTGGAAAAGAGAAACAAAACAAATAGATAGCCAACCTAGAAAAAGAAACACTATCAGAGTCATCTACTAATAGTGAAACTAAACCAGAAGGAGGAGCAATAAAACCATGACACCTTAACTTAAAAGAGTGACCAATATTAGTTAAGAAATCTGCACAACTGTTACCTGTTCTTAATGTATGCTACAGACAAATCTGCCATGGCTGATTAAGCATTCTTCGAATTTCATGAATTAGGTAGGCTGAACGAGTGAAAGTTCACATCCGTATCACACACAAGTCGAATGGCTACAAGCTAGTCTGTCTCAACTATGAGCTTCCTCATATCAAACCGCCAAGTAGGCTTAAAAGCCTTAGAAATGCCCTAAAGTTCAACATCAATGATGGAACAAGAACTAAAATTTTACCAAAAGATAACTAAATATTGCTTGAAGCATTCCTCAAAACCCCACCATAGCTAGCTTGATTATTTTCCCATAAAATTAAACTATCAGTATTGAATTTAAACTAGTCTTGCTTCAAAAAGGTCTAGCTAACCAACGCATGCTTATGGTGAACCTCCAAATGGGGATCCTTAAGAAGGAGAGATTGAGATTGAACAATTTCATTAGCTTTTGTCATAATAGAAATCATCAAGTCTTTCTTATTAAGAGACCCAGGATAAAAAGCAACTTTGTTTCTTCATATCTAAATAGAGTAAAAAGCCATCCTAATGAAAATGTTCTAATGGTCATCCAAGAAATAGCCTCTATTATGAAGCAGATTATCTTTGAGCCAGTCCAAATCCTGTAGTGAGAAAAAGAGATCCCAAAATTTTAGCTTAACAAGCCTCAACCAAAGATCAGCAAGAGGTTGACAGTCCCTAGGAGCATGCATGGAAGTTTCAACAAACAAGTGACAAATCAGTCAGTTATCATCATCAATTAAATTGTGACTTTTCCTATTGTTATTAGTAAGAATCTTACCTTGTTTGCATAGCCACAGGAAAGTCTTGTAGCGTTCTAGCCCTTTCCACTTCCAAAAAATATTCCATAAAGAATCTTGAGCTATATTTGCAATACCAACCACCTTATTATAGGTAGATTTAATGGAGAAATTCTCATCCTTAGATAAGCTCCAAATAACACAATCCTCCCTGCCCTCCAAAGAAGGGGAATGTTGGTCAGAAGAGAAGAAAACAAAGCATTATGATCCCAATCACCATTATTACTAGAATCTCAAGATTTACAAATGGAATTTTGTAATGGAAATATAGCAATAAATTTAGAGACGAAAACATCCATCTCTAAAATGAGTTAAAAAAATATATGCATAAATATGAATTTAACTACAGGAATTATAAGTTTTGTGGCTCATTCTATTGCTATGTTTTTTGTTGAAATATCGCAATAGATTTATTGACAGATTGCACGTTATTCAAATTACTAGTATAAGCGAGTGCTAACCTAGCAATGAATTTAGTGAACAAACAAGAAAAAAGGTAATTTAATTTAAAAATTTGTCACTAAATCTATAATTAATACTCTATAATTGTAATTTTCACTTTTAGAAATTGTATTCCTCAGTAGCTAATGGATTTAGCGATGGATTTGCTACATATAACCAATGTCCATTGCTAAGTTTGTCACCATAAAAAATGTTTTTATTTAACTTTAGCGATGAAACTCTCTGTCGCTAAGCTACATCACATAAATGTCAGCAAACCCGTACCCTTTATTTGCAAACCCTCATTCTCCTTTCCTCTCCTCCTTCTCTAGTCATCTCTCTACCTCTCCCTTGCATTTGAGCTTCTCAACCACTATTAAAGTTGCCTCAAGTCTTCCCTTCAAGCTATAGTCAGTCCTTTTGATCTATTCCAAAAATTGCCTAGAAAATGTAAGGTTTCTTTCAATCCTTTTTTATAATTTTCTTGCAATGTATATGGATTTTATGGTTTGTTAATGTTTTAGGCCATTATTAGGTTCATTTTAGTTAATCAATTTAAACTATTATTGTTGTAGCATACAATTTCTATTTTTTAGGTTTATTTGAAATATGATTTTTGAAATAGTTAGACTAGTATGAAAATGGTAAAAGGCTTTCTCATGGTAAGGTTATTATACAGGGTTCATGGTTTTAGAGTCAGTTTTTTGGTGATTTTTCCTTTATTAAAGAATTTTTAGTGATTTTATTCTCCTTTTTTTGTTATATATTTTAAGTTAGTGTAAATTGTATTAGATTGGTATAGGTGTATGCCTTATGAATACAATTGTTAAGTAATATAAATTTTATTAGATTGTTATATAATTTATATTACATTATTGTGGTTATGTTGGGGATAGAAGATGTAGATAGAACTTTTAAAATGGTTTATATAGATAAAATGTAGGTTTCTAAAGTTTATAATGAAACATGTAATACTCAAGTTTAGGTTATGGATGTTTCTAAACATAGACAATGGATGTATAATAGTCTCAGGCCTAGTGTCACAAGCTGGCAAGTTCACGAGCTAAATTATGCAGCACTTACTATCTACCACCTAAAAGCAAGTCAACCAATAGTTAGTCCCATAACACCGAGGGATGAAAATTTAAGCTCTAAAGCATTAAAGAGCACAACGGAGGATAAACAATCAAGGCAAACAATCCATTTACACGTAGGGACAAAAAGAAAGCCAAAACAAGCACAACAAGGCACCCAAGAATGCAACCATACAATATGGGAAAAATCAGATAAAATATGGAGTAAAATAAATTGAAGAGAGGATACTTCTTTGATTCATATTAAGCCTCATTACATAGCTTGGAGTGTGTCCGACCCCTAGACTAATGCCACAATTCCCCACCAGGGGTCACTAGGCATTCCATTCCTAAAAAGTATTCTTAGCAAAAGGCCTAATGGCAAAATTAAATATATTTTTTGTGAGCTGACATGAGGCCTTTTTTCTTAATCTGGGAAAGGTTTTATACATTATTTTACATTGACAAAAAGCTAAAAATCCAGTGATCACAATCATGTGCTTATCTACTCGCGTTGGAGAAGTTACCTTGATTAAAATTATATAAATTACCCCAAATAGGAAAAATTATAAAAATAATACACAAGTCAGATTGCTTCTAAATCAATCCTAGAAGAATTTCATACTATGCTTGATTTATTCATCAAGTTTTATTTCAAACAAAGTAAGTTTGTCTATTGAATTGGTATAGAAGGCCAACTTATGACATTCTTCCCCACTCAATTGGTCGACGTTCTCGTAGACTTTGCTAGTTGAAAGGCTTGAATCTACTCTTTGAAATATGCTAAGTCTTTAACTTTCTCCTAACTAATCTCCTTGTCTCCTAAACCCCTCCACTTCACTAAAAACTCTCTCTTCAGGCGCCTCCTCACAATCAACACATACTTTGCTAGAATCTCATCTATTACTTTCTACTTTTGTTTATTGATGTTAACTTCTGGCCTAGTAGGCTGGTTATGAGTTGAAAATATAATGTCTAGATGATATGACTTCAAGTTGATGACATGAATAATAGGGTGTATCTTTAGCTACTTCAGTGGAGCAATCTTACAAGCTACCTTCCTAAGTTTTTCAATAACAAGAACAAGCCCCTCATATTTTCTGATCAATCTCTTGTCTTTGGTTCTAAGACTTTTTGACTATTCTGGCATCAACTTCATCAACACAAGATCTTCTACCTTGAATCCTAAATCTTGGCACCCCTTGTCTACCCACTTTTTCATTCTCTTTAATGCGTTCTCTAAGTAAGCTTAGCCAATTTCTACATTTGACTTCCAATCTTTAGTAAAATGGTAAACTTTTGGACTTACATCTTTATACAACTCAGACATTGAGTGTGGTAAGAGCAACTACTGACCCATTGTAATCTCAAAGGGACTTCTATTGGTAGTAGAACTCTTTTGAGCATTAAAGCTAAATTGTGTAACATTAAGTAGTTACGGCCAATTCTTCTTATTAGCACTTACAAAGTGCCTTAAGTACTCCTCTAAAAGGCCATTAAATCTCTCAGTCTGACCATCGATCTAAGGATGATAACTACACGAGATATTAAGTTGTGATCTGAGAAGATTGAAAAGTTCAGACCAGAAAGTCCAAGTGAATCCACTATCTCGATCACTCACAGTGTTCTGCGGAACACCCCAGTATTTGACTATGAACTTGAAAAATAATTAGGTTATCTTCTCTGCCATGTAATACTTGGAAGCTGGGATAAAAGTTTTATACATTCAAAAGTGATCTACCACTACCAAAATAGTGGACAAATCTCCCATTTTAGGAAGACTAGAAATAAAATCTAGTGAGACACTCTCCTATGGTCTACTGGATACTTGCAAGAGCTCTAAAAGTCTTGTGGTCTTATCTCTCCTAACCTTATCTTACTAGCAAATGAGATAAGTTTTGGTGTAATCGACCACATCATCATGAATCTGTGGCTAATAGTAACTTTACTTTAACAAAGTAAAACTTTTATACCATCTTGAATAGATTGTCTATAATGTATCATGACACTCCTTCAAAAATATCTTCTTCATGTTGCCAGATTTAGGGATAAAAATTCTTCTCTTTTTCATCCATAACAGATCATGCTTTATCCAAAACTAACGAGTTTTGCCCTCTTTGGCGAGATTCATGATAGTTTAAGCCATTGGATCTTTGGTGAGATTCTCTTTGATACACTCTCACATAGTTGTAATGACACAACTACGAGCTATGGATGCCATCAAGGTCATTGCCACAAGCTCAACCTTGCAACCAAGGGCAATTGCAACCTAGTTGTTCCGTCCCACCTTATGCTCAAACTCAATGTCAAATTTTGCTGAGAACTCTTACCAACGATCTTGCTTTGGGGTTAACTTCAATTGGGTGAAGAAGTAACTAAACTACAATGTTATTAGTCTTAACCATAAACTTTGACCTAAGCAAGTAATGTCTCCACACCCATAGGCGATGAACTACCACTAACATTTCCTTCTCGTATGTTGTTTGTCTTCACTTAGCTTTCAATAACTTATGGCTTTCATAGGCAACAGGATGTCCCTCTTGAAGCAAAACTCCACCCAATGCAAAACTTGAAGCATTAATATAAACTTCAAAAGGCATAGTCAAATTTGGTAAAGTGAGCATAGGTTTCCAGTCGTAGCCCATTTCAAATCCTCAAATGCAGTCTAGCATACCTTATCCAACCGCCAAACCACCCTTTTCTTCAAAAGGTCTGTCAATGGGGCTGTCCTCTAGGGTATCCTTCCATAAATCTACGATAGTAGTTGATAAGCCCCAAGAAGGATCTTAACTTAATCACCCTCATTGAAACTTCCCACTCTTAAATAACCTTTACCTTCTCTATATCCATTTGAATGCCACCATGTTTAACAATGTGCCCAAGAAACTTAATGTGCTCCTAAGTGAATAAGCACTTCTCTTACTTCACATATAACTAATGTTGCCTCTATCTCTTGAACACCAATTTTAAGTGCGCCAGATGTTCTTCCAGTGTGGAACTGAAAAAAATATCATTTAGGTAGACAATAATAAATTTATCTAGATAGTCATGAAAAACCTACTTTATAAGGGTGCAAAATGTAATATGAGCATTTGTCAACCTGAAAGGCATAATGATAAACTCAAAAGAGCCATAATGAGTGATACATTATCTTCACCATGTCTCCATCTACCACTTTAACTTGATAGTACCCCAACCTCAACTCCAACTTCATAAAGTAGTGAATAATTCTCAATTGATCAAAGAGTCTTAAGCAAGAGGGATAGGACATTTGTTTCACACTGTGACCTTGTTCAAGGCCCGATAGTCCACACATAGCCAAAGACTATTATCCTATTTCCTTTGAAATAACACTGGAGCCCTAAATAGTGCTTTTGATGGTCAAATGCACCCTGCATCTAAGAGCTCATTTTATTACTTCTGAAGCTCAGCCAATTCTAGTGGTGCCATATGGTAAGATCCTTTCACGGGGGGTTTTACACCAAGTAGCAATTCAGTCTGATGATCAATAGCTCTTCATGGTGGAAGTTTTAGAGGTAGTTAGTTTAGCCTTGCTATCATGCTTTCTTTAATTTTGATATTGAAAAATAATTTTTATTAATATCATAATCTGACTATAAGTTTTAATGTTTGTTGATTTTGTAGATTCATAGTTGATCAAGTGATATTCAAGAGATCCACATTAGATATAGTATTTTTATTAATTTTATTAGGATCTTTTATAAATGTGTTCTATAATCCCTTTTGATCCAATTAATGAACCTTCTTAAACTAGTTAAATTGAGATAGAAATAAATTATTTGAAGTAAGTTTAAAATTAAAGTTTTCAAACAAAGTTCTCAAAGATACCTTCATAGGTAAAAGTTTTATAAAAATTATTTTTTACTGTGTGAATTGATTCATGTAGAAAATGTTGTGAATTGATTAGGTAATTGATTCATTAAGAATTGTTTTGAGAATTCTTTTCAAAATCATTTTCACCGAAGATTAGAAAATTTTTTGAATCAGTTAGGTAATCGATTCATGACCTATTCACATGATAATGTGAATCAATTCACACATCAATTTGGTTATGAAGTTCTTGAAAATACACATAGATGAATCAATTCATGAATTAATTCATAAGTTGGTAACCACTCTGAATCGATTCACAATTGAAAAGTCAATTATTTTTTGAAAGTCGGTTACCACACTATAAATAGAGCTCAACCTCAGTTCAAACATAACTTTCATAACTTTTTGGGAACACCAAGTGTGAAAAACTGAGAGAAAAACAAAGCTTAAATAGATTTACATCTACCTTATAAAATTCATCAAATCAATTAAATCTTAGACCAAACTGGAGAAGAACATTGTATAGATAATTGAGATTTTTATCTCAATTTCAAGTATTGTATTTCTTTCTTAAATCTTTTTTTCAGTTTTAGGTTTCTGAGGTTGATCAAAAATCTGAGATACAAAGGGAGAGGTTGATCTTCCCTTTGCATTTTCTTTAATTGTGAGGTTACTCATAATTAGTTAAAGGTGTAGAAAATTCTTGTAGTATCTTCCAAAATTATGAGGTTGGTCATAATTTGTAGGAAGAGAAAGAATTTTTGTATCCAAACAGGTTTGCAAAAGCCCACTTAAGGCTTGTGTGTAAACTGGTTTGCAAGAGCCCAGTTAACTCTTATGGTTTTGTAATAAAAAGACCATCTGGTTGAGGATTCAATTAGAGTGGACGTACACTTTAACTACGGTTTCAATTGAAGTGGAACCATTTTAAAAATCCTAGTGTTCTTTATCTTTATTACATTTAGTTTTTTACTGCACAGATATTCTGTTTTTAACTGATTGACTATTTCTGCAATTCTATATTATATCTAAATTAGTGAGTATAATTGAATTTTTGTTATCCAATAAATATACTCTGACAAATCTTTTAAACTTCCAAAGAAGTTTTAAAGCCTTCCGCTGCAAACTAGAATCTAGATTAAAAGATCATCTATAATAAAGGACCAATAATTAGTATAGCATCACATCCTCAAATGTCTTCAGCACATTTCAAACTTCTCAAGGCATAATTTCCTCTCCCTTACTCTTTTTACATGCTAGGATTGTTATAAATAAGGGTTCTTACCTCCTTATGCCCTTCTTGAACTAGAAAGTAGACAAGAGCCTAGTTTCTTCAAGTTGCTTCATTTGAATCAATACAATTTTTGGGATTTTACCCATGACCAGGAGACAGTTATTTGCTAGAGCAGGCATGGCCTACTGCACTGAAAGGAACTTCATCCCTAACACCACATCAAAGTCATCCATTTAGGTGACCACGAAGTTTACTCTTCCTTGTCATGATCCAAACTTCACTAACACTTGTTTCATGTGAAGGCCTTAGAATTTATAGCTTTCATGTGGCTTGAGTCCTTTTCTAACTTTAAGCTCAGCCTTTTGGCTTCCCCCTCTAAGATGAAATTGTGAGTGGCACTAATGTTCACCATTATGCTCGTTGTGGCCTTTCTAGCTATTTGTCTTATCACAAACATAAGTACCCTATTCAACATCTTCTTTGCACTCTCAAATTACTTCTTAAGTGTACTAATGAACCGTAGTGTTTCCATTCTTGGAGGATCTTCCTCTTTGCTATTATAGTCCTCACTATCCTCCTCGTGACCTTTCTTGGTGACTTGCATAACTTTGACGGCTACTTTTTTGGGGCATTTTGTCACTCTATATAGACCATTACACAAGAAGTATGCTAAGGTCTCTTTCCCCCAGTGTTCATAACATTGCGAGATAATGCTAAGCTCATGTTATTGGATCCTCTCTTCTTACTATCCCCTCCCTTACTATCCTTTCCCTCACTTTTTCCCTTATTAGGCTTGTTCAATTATCCCCCACTTCCACTAAAAAATAACTTGTTGTTTCCCTAAGCTTCTTACTAGGGTTGTTGGCGTGGAAGTAAGTTAAGTGCTCTGTGGCAACTAAGGTTGCAGGTAATTCCTACACTCACTATCTCTAGAGTTCAATCCTTGCCTAGGGTTTCAAACCTTCAAGAAAAAAAGAACATCTTATCTTTCTTAAACATGTATTTAATGTCTAACATCAATGCGAAAAACTTCTTTACATATTCTCAAATGACACCAATTTATTTCAAATGTTGAAGATGGTATCTGACAATATACTCCACATTCTCTAAAAAGAACTGTGACTTTATCTCTCTCTTTATATCCTCCCAATAGTTTATGGTGGGCTGACCTGGCAGGATATCCCTATATTTCATCCTTAACTAAAGCTTGGCATCACCAATGAGATACATGGTTGTTATTGTCACCATAAACTCTTTAGAATTTAGCCTTACCATGCGAAAGTATTGTTTCATATTAAAAAGAAAATTCTTCAATTCCTTGGCATCTTGAACGCCACCATAGGAACAAGGGTTAGGCACCTTCAGACACCTAAATTCTTATCCCCTATGGTTAGGGCCTTGGTTCCTAATAGCTCGTGTGAGAACCCTCAACTAGGCCTTCACATCTAGTAGCTCAATCCTTAAGTATCAAACTATGTCCCCCAGATTGCCCTCAATGTTGG
This sequence comes from Saraca asoca, assembly GCA_026873985.1. Classification (NCBI taxonomy): domain Eukaryota; kingdom Viridiplantae; phylum Streptophyta; class Magnoliopsida; order Fabales; family Fabaceae; genus Saraca; species Saraca asoca. Next base: position 15,162 of record JANHAO010007389.1, read on the forward strand.
CACTCGAGATTTCTCTATCAAGTCCTAGATAAGATTCCACCACAGCTACCTGACTAGCAACCCTTTCCCACTCCTAGCCCTATCGACAAGCTCAAGTATATCATTTTGTTACATGTCTTCGATCACTTTAAACATCTCTTCCAATTGCCCTAACCTACTCTCGAGCTTAGTAATACATGCAGTGTTTGACATAATTGTAGTGTCTTTGATCTTAGCAACAAATCCAAAGCAAAATCAGAGTGAGTCAAAACCATGGTCTAATACCAACTATCATAGACTGGCAAGTCCACAAGCTAGATTATATGGCACTTACTATCTACCATTTGAAAGCAAGCTAGCTAATGGTTAGTCCCATGACACCAAGGGATGAAAATATCAAACTATAAAGGGTTAAAGAGCATAATGGAAAATAAACAATTAACCACAAACAATTCATTCACATATAAAGATAAAGATAAAATGTCACATAGCACAAAGCAAGCCAACACTAGAACAACAAGGTATCCAATAATGTAACTCTTGTAATATGGGGAAAATCAAATAAAATATGGAACAACATAAATTGAAGAAGGGTTACTTCTTTACTTCATATTAAACTTCGTTATATAGCTTGGAGTCTGTATGGAGGCACTAAGTCACAAACTTTGACCTCTAAACTAATGCCACAATTTCTCACCAAAGGTCACCAAGCACTCTCCCTAAGGAGCATTCTGAGCCAAGGGTAATGACATAACTAGATATACTTTCTATAAGTTGATATAAGGCTTCTCTTAACTTGAGAGGGGTTTTATACATTATTTTACATCGACAGAAAGCTAAAAATCCTAGGATCACAACCATGTGCTTATCTACTTGCATTGAATAAGTTACCTTCATTCAAATTAGATAAATAGCCCTAAAATAGGGAAAAATAGTATACAAATCAATTGCTTCCAAATTCACAATAGAACACCTCTATATTATACTTCATTTATTCACTAAGTTTCATGTTAAATAGAGTACATTTGCTTACTGAACTAGTGCACAAGGCCAACTTGTAACACCTAGGCACGTTAGAATTACATGTGAATTTATTAAAGGAGTCAAAAGGTTCATTGCACATGCACACATGCATGTATGATGAAGATATACCTACAAGTTGGCAAGATTAGGTGCCCATGTGTGAAATGCGATACTATGAACATTATATCTACTGAAGAAGTTGAAAAGCATTTGTAAGGAAAAGGGTTTAGGCCTAACTACAACTAGTGGACTTAACATGGAAAGAATCATCTTGTGTAACCCAAAACATAGATACCACATCATAGTGAAGAACATAATGAGGAAAGTGGTCAATATGGAGAACCTATGAATATATATGAGACAATCGTAATGGATGCATTTAGACTAGAGTTTGGTTATGAGTATTTTTCCCAGCATGTAAAAGAACTCCCGAACCCAAATGCCCAAGGATTTTACAACATTTTAGTAGGTACATAATAACCTCTATATGAGGGTTATACTAGTCACACTATTTTATCCTCTACTATTAAGTTTTTAAACATTAGGTCTGATTACAATATCCCAAAATAGTACTTTAGTGAGATTATACAACTAATAAGAGAGTGAATGCCAAGTGATAACCATATGCATGGAAACTTCTATAGAATAAAAAAATGGTTAAAAAATGGGAATTGGGTATCATAAGATTGATTATTATATGAATATGTGTATATTATATTACAAGCATTATGGAGGTGAAAGACAATACTTATTTTATGAGGCTATAAGACTTACATCTAAGAGGTCAAATTGTGGCAGATATAGGAAAGTGTCTAATAAGACATTATCGTACTTACCTATCACTCACTAGTTAGAAAATGTATGTATTATTGTCCACAACAAGTCAAATGAGGTGGCATTGCAAGAATCCCTGCGAGGAAGGAGTTTTGTCACATCCTTCAAATGTCGAGGCATGGAAACATTTTAATTGCACTCATCATAAATTCGCCTTAAAACCTAGAAACACATGACTAGGTTTTTGCGCTGATGGATTCACTCAATTTGGTTAATTGTGTCAAACATACTACTATTGGCCTATAATTCTATCCCCTTACAATCTCCCATCGTGGATGTGTATAAAACAAGAGTATATATTTCTTACTTTAATCATTGTTAGACTATCGAACCTAAAAGCTAACATTGATGTCTACCTACAACCACTAATAGATGAGTTTAAGCAGTTGTAGGATGAAAGTGTGCAAACATATGATATTTATTTGAAACATAATTTCACTTTAAAGGCTAACATTGATGTGGACAATCAATGACTCCTACGTACAAAATGTTGTCTGGTTGGCAAACACACAACAAATTATCTTTCCTTATTTGTATGGAAAGCTTTAAGGCCTTCACATTGAAATATGGCCAAAAAACTTCTTTCTTTAACTACCATCAATGTTGGCTCCCAGTGTCCCACCAATATGGAAGGAATAGAGATGTTGAAATAAAGTGGAAAAATCATCTTAGATTGATCGATGCCCAAATTTGGGATAGAGTTATGAATATTCTAAGGGTTGTAGATGAAGGTCTAGTAACACAAACAAAAGGTTATGGTGTGTACCATAACTAGACTAAATGGAGCATCTTTTGGTATTTGCCCTATTGGAAAACAAATTCAATTAGTCATAATTTAGATGTAATACACACTGAGAAGAATGTGTTTAACAATGTATTCAACATTGTGATGATGTTAAGGGTAAAAACCAAAGACAATACAGAAGCAAGAATGGATATCAGAAAGTTATGCAAGCATAAGGAATTGGAATTGGTGGATAGAAGTATTGGTAGGATGATTAAGCAAAAGGCATGATACTCACTTAATATAGAACAAAATAGAGTAATGTGTGAATGGGTTAAACAGTTGAAGCTTATTGACAACTATGCCTCGAACTTGTCAAAATGTGCGGAAATAAGAGTGAGTAAATTATTTAGGATGACAAGTAATGACTACCATATATTCATGAAGCGATTGATGCCAATTGCCTTCAACGCTTTACCAAATACCATCTAAAATGTAATAACTTACTTAAGTTTGTTCTTTAAAGATTTATGTTTAAGCTCATTAAAGGAGGATCATTTGTTGCAAATGGAGCAAAACATCTATGTCACTATATGGAAATTAGAGTGAATTTTTCCACCAAGCTTCTTCAATTCAATAGAACATTTTCCAATTCATTCACCATATAAGACTTCATTGGTGGCCCCATTCAATATCGTTGGATGTATCCATTTGAAAGGTAAACACAAATGTCATCACAAGTGCTTATATTAAATATGAGGCCCTAATAATATTTGTCATGTTTTCTTTCCTTTGGTATCTAGTTTCCTACACACATTGAAAAAAGAAAATAAAGAACAAAGCATTAGTAGAAGATTTTATGTGTGAAGCTTACATCACTAAGGAGACTTCCATATTTTATTCACACTACTTTGAGCAACATGATCATACCAGGAAGACAAAAACCTCTAAAAAGGACAACAAAGGTGATGTTGATGAAAATCATGAAGCTTGTTCTATATTCAGTTGTCCTAGGCATGTTGTGGGGGAGTCTAAGTTAAGTCACTTGTCTGATCAAGAGTACTTGTAGCTCAAATATACATTCTATTAAATTGTGATGAAATGCAACCCTATTTCAAGCAAATTATCTATCCACTTGATAAAACTATTTATCAATGAAACATGTAATGATGTAATAATAATTATGGTCAAATTACTATATGTCCATCAACAACTTACATCACTCGTCATGATATATTGGTGATGTTAAGTTGAATAATGAAATTGACAACAAATTACCAATTGGTTATGAGGCTATGTAAGGATACCTATGTTTTCCTATACATTGGAAAGTTTTATGAATTTTCTAATCTCATATGTTTTTTTCCTACATAAGAGCTTGATCCAAGTAAAATGGTAACTGATGTACTTAGATGCATGTCACGCCCCCAATTTTGGAGTGCAACCGACATAGAAAAACACCTGGTGGGTCTTACTACAAGCCTTATACCATACCTAAAATTGACAAAAAAAAAATGCTTAATTTTTTTTTTTTGAAACTCATATTAATAAACTTATCAAAATATGTTTATAAAAAATTCAGTAAAGTTTCTTTTATTTTTTCAGACACCTAGCTCAAGGCAAAAACTATAATGGAGGGCCACATGCCCTTCTTAAAACATATACATACAACCTAGACTATACAACTAGTAACTAAACAACACAATTACACTATTAGACACTCAAGGCATCCATGCATATATGACACTTCAATTGCCAAAATATTTCTCCAAGCTTCATGCCTTCAATCTCCACTAAGGTAATCCACCGGGTAATAGGCTACTCTGCAACCTAAAATATTTTTGAAGAAAATGTAGTGAGTTTCTTAAAAACCTAGTAAATAAATCACTTACTAACTAACCAAGAAAGAAAGATGTGTCAAATATAATTATCACATTTGTATGTAAGTGCACAAAATCCATATACACATTCAAGGGAGTATAACTCTAGTTATCAAATAATAAGAAACAACACCCATAATCATTTCAAAACTCTTGTCATTCAATTAGAAGAAACCCAAAGGTTCTACTTGAAGTGTATAACCTTAACCAATGATGAAGATTTCAATCAACAAGAAACATTTCTTTTACAACCTCAGCTAACTATCAAAACCTTTAGCATTCTTCAGTCCAAAAAGGACATTTTGATCAAATCAATACATTCTCTTCAAATAAGGTATTCAAGTAAAAAACCTTCAATTCAATCAAGTGAAGGCATTCAAATAAAATACTTTCAATTCAATCAACTGAAAGCATCCAAATAAAACTAAGAGTTGGATCCATGCACAAGCTTCTTAAGGCAACTTACCACACAATTTATAATTCAATATTAATACTCCATTCGCCTATTTCTCTGCTAGTTTTACTCCCCATTATCTCTGTTAGTCTGGATGGGTGCCCTAGAACAATTTGATTGAGTTCTATTGCATCTTGGACTATACATTCTGTGCATTAGGATATAAAGGTTGTACATTCATCTTATATTGCATTCATCGTGTATTGCATACGTAAGATGA